>JAMPIV010016157.1:0-24596 GCA_024509875.1 Oreohelix idahoensis
GACCAATCAGCAATCAGAGCAGAAACATCTATTGGCAGCTAAGTACAACTTAAAAGCTGCCACGTTAACGTCCATTTCGAAAAACCAAACATCACACAGGATGAAAGACTGTTTTCCTAAAAACATTATTCGTGTTTTCTAACGTGAAACATAAGTGAGTATTAAAATTTGTTACTTGTATAAAGACAAATCTAAAGTTGATTTGATTAGTTTGATGTACTACTTCGATATGTCCTCAGACATTTGCTTAAATACACGTAAGCAAGCTAAAAATAAATAATAAGAGAAAAAAATTTCCCCCCTTAATAAACTTAGCTGAGGCTTTGAAACGAGCTAAAAAATTATATAAAGTCCTCTTTCACAAAAGTTCTTATACAATTTATAAGATCCGTTCACAGTCATTCTCAAAAGTTGGACGGCAGATACAAGAGTTTAACGAGCTCAGCCCAATGCAGCACTGTTCTCGCTTTTCCTTAAAATATCTAGTGACAACGCCCTGAGGTAGAATGCAACTATAAACGCTTCTATCACAACTCTGCCAAAGTAATATCCTGTGCGAAGGCAGACACCTTTGAAAACCCACATTCAGTTACTCTTAAGTTTGTGGCCACTTTTGGACCACTAATGCAGAGCTAAGAGAGGCAAACCGTGACACTCAGCAAATGTCGAAGGGTATGGAAATGCTAATTGTAACCTGCACACAGCACGCTGATTTGTACATAACGACGATGCATTCCTCTCTCACGTCCATTTCCTGCTAGTCCCACGTTTGATGCAAAACTCAACACAGTCTCCACCTGTTTGATTTCATCCATTGCAGTGTCATTATCTAGTATGCGATCATTAATTGCCCTTAGTATCTACTCCCTTATCCACGTCTTTGTCCCATTATGAGTTCTCTTGTAGGCAATCTGGTCAGCTCTCTCATTGCCCACTACCCCATGCAAGATCAGGACAGTTAAGTATCCACACCAGTTTCTTGAAGACGTGAGGATTCTATTGATGTTTTCCATTCCCGCCGCAGCCATTCCGTTCTGAACTTTCCGAAGCATGGATTGAGAGTCTGACAATATAACTGCCCTTGTTGATGGAGTTTCAGACTAGCCACCCTCAGTGCTACAGTAACTGCCTCTGCCCTCCATTCTCATGCTGGAGGTTGTTGTCATGTAGGGTCGGCTCTGTTCAGCAACGACCCTACCCTTGATATAGTCCTCACAGAGAAGCCCCATCCTGATTTTCTCACCACGCACTACAGACCCATCAGTATAAACAATGTTTGCGACGTCAACTTTCATTTAAAAAAACCACCACCCCCCTATTGTCACAGATCGTCAAAAATTTTTTTGAACATCACACTGCGTGACGTCATAATTGGATTACTTTTCAATGCTAGCCTTTGCTGGTTTAGGTTAATTTATTTTTGTCCGTATTCAAATTTTAAAACATTTGTTCTTTCACTACAAGGACTTTTCACTTTCACATTACAGGTATTATGTACTTTTTTTATTTTAGTTAAAAATTATGAAACAAACCAAATAAATTAAGAAATAAAGATTATGTAATCTAGTTTTTAAGTCGAGAATTGCATTGTCATTTTGTGGTGTGTATGTGGTGTGTTGTGTGTCAGCGTTCATACAAGCAAGCACGGTTTACAATAAAATATTTTACCTCTTGGTTGTAGAAGCGAGATGACTAATTTTTGATTTGATTTCTTTCATCTAGAGTTTCTACGCTTCGCCATTAAGGTTAAAAGTAAAATATTTTTTAAAATAAAAATGGTATTTATGTTAGGATGACATATGGAAAACAATAGACTAGAACAAACTGACGTATAAAAATTAGCCATCATCTGTCATAGTCACAAACTTCTTCTTCTTCCGTCCTTAGCCACCGACCGTCAAAGCAGTCAGTGGCCATTACGCCTAGTGGCGTCTTAGGGCAACAGCAGATAGGTTTTCTTTGCCATTGTTTCCCATCACGCCTAGTGGCGTCTTTAGGGCAACGGCAAATCAATCCATTTGCTAGTTGTTTCCGTAATCGAAGTGACTGGCAAACGGGTGATCAGCCCCGTTGTATAGTCACAAAAACAGACAACAATAAAGAGAACTGTTTGAGGTCTATGAGAACATTATTGTGACAAAACCGTCCGTTCTCTTTTCTCACACGGTCAATGTTTCTCGCCGACAATATTACTCTATGTCTCATTGTCTGTACTTAATCGTGGGTGCCATACATTGTTTATACTACCGTCCTTCTTGTCAGTTGGAATTTCATTTCCAGTCGTTGAGGATTATAGGGGGGGGGGGGTAATCAATCCGTCGTTTGAACCCATATTGACACCTGCATCTGTGGAGTGAAGTAATGTTGTAACACATTTCCGAGCAGACAGTGTGTGGGGCGACCGGGATTAATAAGTAAACAACCTTTGGATAACCACAGCCGATTATCTATCTTATTACGGATTATAGTTAGTGTCTGATCAAGCTGTTGACAAAGTTGTCTGGACCGGGTGAATGACTTAACATTTCCGACTGACTTGTCGGTGGATAAGTATCCATCTCGTAAAAGATTACCCATGAGTGTAAATATGTTCGATAACAAACAGGAAGCTGAAATGCAAGGGGAGTAAATCCCGTGACAATTATAAAGGATGTAGCTGACACAATAATAATAATTAATAAACAAACAAAAGTACTAATCACAAAATAAATTTCAACGCAAAACAAAAAGTCAACAAAAATAAAAACCATTTACCTAGAGAATGAATATCCGATAAAAGTAAAGCCTGGTGCAAATGTTGTGTTCAGTGATCAATGAATTTCCTAGCCAGAAGGTTAATGACACTTCTATCACAAAGGGGTGTCCACGAGATATTGAGATAAGTGAAAACAATGCTGCATTTGACTTAGATCGTTAATTCTAGAATCTGCCGACAACTTTTGTGAACGATTAAGCGATGGTTTTATGTTAGCTCGTTTAAGCACCCACCCTCTGATTAACTTAAGGGAATTCTTATTATTCTGGTATAGCTTAGTTTAGAGTGTGTAGTGAATTGATTGAGACAAATATGCAGTAACTTAAAAATGATTAAATCGACGTTAAATTTGTAAATTTACAAATAACAAAATTTTATAATCACTTAAGTCTTAACAGTTTGAAAATAATTTCAATAGTTATGGATCAAGAAAAAAAGTTATCTTCACGGTCGTGATAGGGAGTAAATTGTTACAAGAAGTTCAAGTGGCAGCATATATTGAACTTAGCTGCCAATGACGGTTCTGCTCCTTCTGATGGGTTGGGTCCTTTTACACTGCTCACACTCGTCGCTGGTCAAGGTTGTCGGGTGTAGCTCGTTTCCCAGAAATATAACGGAGAGTCTACAAAGATGGTCCCTCGTCTTAAAGCTTAGGTCACTGTTCCCTTCTTGTGCCAGATATAGTACTTTCTGTTGGTACCACCAATAACCATGGTAAAAGAATAGAAACGAAACGTTCTTCTGAGTATTGCGTTTTCCGACACTTACTTATGTGTCCCCTTTCTTATTCCACAATCCTATTTAACTCAGAATTTACCCTCGATGAGAATTAAATTTAATCCATCTGGATAAAACTTTCTTTACATTTAAATTGAATAGCTTTAGCTTTACATTACATTTAAATGGAAAGGTTAATAGTACATATATAATATGTTTACATTTACATTTCCACTGATTGAAAAGTGTTAACAATATAAATTGAATATGTTTTCATTTATGTTTACACTGATTTGAAAAGTTTGAAACTTCCAATAATTTTACAATGAATATTTTTCACATAGACATTTACACTGGTTTGAAACTGTAAGTATTATACTTAGAATGTACACCATTTCTTCCATCTTTTCCTCCCGGCTCCGCATGGAACTTGGTACTACTTTATGCTTTTAGTTCTCTTTGCGAAACTTGCAATAAAGCAATCACCAGCCCTTGGCAGTGGTGATTCATGAATCATCATTCTATACGCTGAGGTTGCCATCCTCAAAGGACTGAGACATCACATGTTAAAATTCACATGGCAATATACATATATATATGTTAGTTCACATGTTAGTAATGAAATATTTCATGTAAAAATCACAACTTACGCCAATCCTGGCTCACAGACGTTTTTGTTCAGATAAATAAAAGCGACTTGAATCGGCCTCTTACACGCGTCTGGGTGTCGTTAATTTATTAAGTTCCTTCTCTGACTTTGTGTTTTTCATAAGTTTCCTCGGACAGAGGCTTTCCTTATTAAAATGATAGAGATTTCCTGGACTGTTTTTGTAAGTCCTGATAAATACTCAAATAAAAGGTGTCCGGTATGATAAAATGAAATTCTGAATTCTAGGCTTCACTCTGGGAATGTCTGGTGTCTTGGCAAGCGATCTTAACAATAGTTTTGACTGACTGAAGCGTTAGGTTATATTCACTCCCTTCCCACGCAATTCGTTGTTATGAAGCTCAGATTATCAGTCAATCTGATTTGAATATTTTGCACGACTCATTTAGTGCAAAATTTCGAACATTACTTTTCTGAAAATGGGCTTTAAACATCCGATTGCTCCTGTGTACACCCGACTCACGAACACGTCGTTAACCTCACAAGACAACGTGTGTCAGATGTAACAAATTATTACTTTTGCTAAAGTAATGTCTTATCTGCTGCTCGAGCACAAACTAAATTTACAGACATTCAGCCTTTAATAATTGGGCTGAGATTATATTTCAATTCGTGTATTCTATATTCATCTGTTCTACCATCACGGGTATCTTTCTGCTGTAACATTGGGTTCAGATTTATTAATTTTATAGTTTAGGATCAGTGTTTTTTCATTAAACTTTGTGTATACCTATTGTCAGGTAGTGTTTTATTACTTCAATTATTAGCGGATTGACATAGTGTTGTCACCTGAACCAACCTTGAAAGTTAACCGTCAATCGTCAGCGAAACATAATTAAAACTTGTAGAAGACTTCAATGAACAAGTCATTTTCTGACGACTCAACATTGAATAACAATTCATCGATCATAATGTCCTCTTGACAATAACACATTCTACATTGAAAAATACTTTTTTTTCATAGTTTAGAGTTAGTATCTTCTTAGACATTACATGTCTATCAGGTAACCGTTGGTTTAAATATATCGTTTATGTCCTTGACCAACTCTATTTTGGCATAATTATTATATTTCTGATACTAGTGAAGGAGTAATCCACACATTGGAAACTCTGTCTATAATATTCATTCACTTTTGGCATTCATAGCCTGGCTCTATCAGCCGTTTACACATCATATCTGCGCTCGTGTTTTCCAACTTTCGCGCCTAATAATTATTGCGGTTAATAATGATTCCGACTTACATAACACTGGACTCAATGGTCCTTACACATTATTTATTTATTTATTGCTTTACCAGCATTATATCAACGGTTATTTATATATAATTCATTAGTGGTTATACCACACAGTTGTAAAAACACTGTTCTATGCCCGAAGGCTATACACAATTCTTAGGTCTTTATTTCTGTATTATTATATCGGCTTAAAAGCCCGAACACACTCGGTTATACACTTGGATAAGTGGCCATGCCACACATTTGAAACACGGCCATAGGGCTCGAATGCCACACACCGACTGGCGTAACTAAGTCTACCGCGTCATGCATCGCCACACGCGAACTAATTCAATCTATACAGTAGGAGTGTTACATGGTGTGATCATCCGAATCGGGGCAAACCCAAAATGCTCGCTGACCATGCAACAATCCTCAACATCATCCCCCTCGCTGACAAACGTGACACTTGTGGCACGTGTAAGAGTGGTGGAGAAGTGAAGTATATATCAACAATAACTATTGTTATTATCACACAAAGAATACCTAGCATAATAAATATTGAAGTATTCTAACTACTTAAATAACTTCATTTTCATTATGTCCTGAATAGTTTCTTGACAAGAGATCCGCAAGATTATTGTCACTTCCGGAGATCGGCACCATGGTAAATGAGAAATCCTGCATAAGTAAGTACCAACGATGTATTCTCGCATTACGCATGGTCCTGGACGTGATGTAGGTGAGAGGGTTGTGGTCGGTCTGGATGTAAAAGTGCGAAGCTATCAAATATTTCGACAGTTTCTCTAGGCACCAGACCACAGCGAGAAGTTCCTGTTCCCCGGTAGCATACCCTCGTACCATCGTAGTGAACATCCACCGATGCCGTAATTTGAAGCATCTGTTTGAATTAAAAACGGAATGTGTAGGTTTGATAATAATACAATAGGTGAAGTCGACAATAAATCCCTGAGTTTTATCAAAGCCCCATTGTACTCCGAATTCCATTTAATTTTTATTTGGACTACCTTTAGCAAGCAGTCCAGACAAAGGAGCAGCAGGATAGAAGTCAACACATTAATGTGGTCTACCCAAGAATCATGAAATAAACCGATGTCGTCGACATATGTGATGACATCTTTTCGATCGCCACGAAGGCAGCGCATCATGCGCACAAAAGTCGCAGGAGTTTTTACAAGGCCGAAGCACATGATGTACCTTGGAAAAGTCCAAATGGAGTTGTAAACGCAGTGAAAGGCTTGGCATGATCAGTAAGTGGTATTTGCCAATACCCTTTCGACAGACCTAATTTACTGAAGAAAGTAGCATGTGAGACTTGAGAAAGAAAATAATCTAATAAACGTATCTGTACTCATAATGTTGTAGAAACACCTCAAGTCAATGCACAAAAGTAACGAATCATCGTTACACAAATCAGTAAAGATAAAGGTGTAGATACAAGTGAAGTAAGCAAAAAAAAAAATGCAATTATCAATATGATGACATATATATATATATATATATATAATATATATATATATATATATATATATATATAATATATATATATATATATATATATATATATATATATATATATATATATATATATATATATATATATATATATATATATATATATATATATATATATATATATATATATATATATATATATATATATATATATATATTGAGACACATTAAAAACGCACCACCTGTATAATCCAGGAACAGGGTTTGAAATGTAAATATAAGTGTTTACAAGTTTACATATTTGGAATCTTTATTCATTTTCCTATGAATCCATGCTGGTCGTTAATTTGTACTTTTGATTGGTATGAAATTTATTGCATTCTGTGCAGGCAAGGGAGAAAACCAAAAATGCAAACAATAAAAAATTCATTCACACTATCCTCAGTATCTGGTATGTCCACCGTGTGCTTGCAAACAAGCGTGGCAGCGGCTCCGCATGGAACGCACAAGTCTCTGAAGGAAATTCCGGGGAATCAAGTCCCATTCACGTGTAACAGCAGCTTCGAGCTGTTGCAGATTACCTGGAGAACCTTGCCTGTAGACTCTGCGTCCAAGCTCGTCCCACAGATGTTCTATAGGGGACATGTCTGGTGATAGGGCAGGCCAATCAATCGTCACAATGTTCTGCTGCTATAGATATTGCTGCGTAATGCATGCAGTGTGCGCACGTGCGTTATCCTGCTGGAGAAGCTGCAAGTCTGGATAATTTGTGAACGCAGGAGCAACCAATGCATCCAGAACCTCATCTCGATATGTCACGGCATTAACATTTCCACGGAAGACGTGAAGAGGCAAGCGATGGTGAAAACTGAATCCTCCCCAAATGTGAATACTGCCACCTCCAAATCGGTTGTGCTGACGATCTGCAAAGCGCTCTCCACACCGTCGCCAAATCTGCATACGTCCATCAGCAAAGGATATGTTGAATCTGCTCTCGTCTGTGAATAGGACAGCATTCCACTGCAGTCTAGTCCATCTGACATGTTGCTCTGCCCATTGCAGGCGCTGCTGACGATGTCTGTGGGTCAAGTTTGGCGCAACATAAGGTCATCTTGCAGTAAGACCTGTATCTCTGAGTCGTCGTATGACTGTCATTCGAGAGACTTGCCCACGTCTACCCACTATTGCTCTTGCTGTTTGACTTACCGGGAGAGAACGATTCCTTAGGTGACTTAGCACAATATGACGATCTTGCGCAAGGGTAGTAACTCGTGGTTGGCCACTCCGAAGTCTATCCCGGGCACGGCCAGTGGTTCCGTAACGTTCATTGAGACGCACAATAATGCTGTTGTGGCAACTAATCCTTCTGGCAATGGCCCGCGAGCTAATTCCGGTCTCCAACATACCAATGACTCGTTGGCGGTTGCTTTCAGATAGTCGTGGCATTTCAAGCTCATGTGCTGGGTGTTTTGTCTCAACGGCCTTCTTATATCGAGTATACTGCCACAACGCGTACACATTTTCAGGGTCATAGCTGTTGGGAATCGTGTTGCACGTGTAACTTTCATTGTTTTCATGTAGTCTGTACACAAACCCGTGGGTTGAATCATGCACTTTCCATTCCAGCAGCCAATCGCTCTCTACCTCATAACAAACACGGGGAAAATCCATTCCCACACTTTTTTCCAGCTTCTTGGCATCAGTATATATATATAAAAAAGTGGTGCGTTTTAATGTGCTTCAGTATATATATATATATATATATATATATATATATATATATATATATATATATATATATATATATATATATATATATATATATATATATATATATATATATATATATAACACAGATAATATCCAGAAAAAAAGTAATGTATATATTACTGAAATAAAAATATTATGTGCAAAGAGAAATATGAAATAGCACACTAGACCATGGATGTATAGAAGACCAAAACATCCAAAGAATGAAGAAAAAATAGACCAACGCAACTACAAAGTTCGTGATGTAGAATTGCGTGCGAGTTGCACTTCTAAATAATGGTGTACAAACAAAGAACCATTCTTGAATTTGACCGCCTTACGAGCATCATAATACATAGAAAAGCGAACAATAGCTTTCTGTTGAGAAGAGTGTTGAAGTTCGAACATACGAACAAACTCAACATCTCCGACACGCTGAAAAAATCTCCGAAGCGTATACCATGTCGTTCTCGAAGGTAAATTGCGCACCACGACAGTGCGATTTGGTGAAGTATGATCTCGGTTAGGTTGAAACTAGGCCCGAGAATCATTAACCATATTATGTGTCGTGCGAGTCCAGTGCATGGAAGTATTCTTACGTTCCTTGCATGTCGCAATGGTGTGACAATCGTGGTTACACCTCCGATTATCTGGACGAGTATTAAAAACTCCCAAATGAGCATGTCGTAACTCATCAACCCTGGGTGGAGCATGATGATCCTGAACAGGACAGGTCGTATGGGCAGGACAATCATTATTGTCCCCATAATGTAACCCAACAGCAGTACAGCTAAAAACTTTCAAATTATTATATTGAGAAATGTTAACCATCTCACCCTCAGGTGAAACCTGTTTACCACGAATACCATGAGTTTTATTGTCATTCGAAATAGATTCGTGTAACTGATGTTTATTAAAATCATTCATTTCAACACATGTAACAGTAACAGCAGTTGGCTTATCAGTACCAACACCATGATATAACACTATTTATTACTGGGGTAGGTGGTATAGCCATGTCTGCAGCTAACTGTTGTGCTCTGGTTACTACAGCATTTGCCACCAGTGGGTGCGACTCAACCCACGTTGCAATCTCCTGTGAAGTGCAATCTTTAACACCTGAAATATTCCCAACAATTATGTCAGCTACAGGTGCCCTCAATCCGCAGGCATACACAGTGCCTGTAAAGAATGGTATATCAATGTAAACTCGTGCCACCGGGAACCATTCTACAGTACCCCCAAAAGTTACACATTTAACAGATTTCCCTGTAAATGCAGACTCATCAATCAGCGATTTACGGATTCCGACAATGGTACAACCGGTGTCCCTCAAAATTGTTACTTTTTGTCCATACAAAAATCCTTGATGGAGTGTGAAACGTCCCAAGTTCTCACACGAAGACATTGCAGGAATGGTGTGACCACAGTAAAGGGTAGTGTTAGTCTCCGACGCATGTTGTGACTGACAAACATAACACGCGTCATCTCTTACTAAGCATGCATTGGCATGATTAGTTTCCATCTTTATCATCATCCTTATTGTCAGTACAGGCATTAGCATGCCTATGTTTACTTTTATCTCTCGAGGGAGATCGGAACTGACCTGTCCTTTTTCTTTGAAAGACTTCTTCTTACCATAATAAAAATTTGAAGACTCGCCATTATTGAAGTCCCTGCCATATGACGATCTTTGTTTATTGTAACCCTTATGATGTGAATCATCATAATCCCTGCCTTTGTGATACTCACGAACATGAGTTGAGTAACCTCGATAACCTCGTCGGTAAAAGTTTGAAGGCGAGCGTCGACGAGGGAAGTTGTAAGACCCCCTCATGATTGACGAAAATCGGGACGATAACGTCCGTCAACGCTCTTCGATCGAGGTCGATGATCATAAGATCTATGATCGTGGTGAGCTGCGCACGCAGGCATAGGATCCCGAGGAGAAAATCTATGGATATCCTTGTTTGGATGTGCGGTTAAAAATTGTCTACCTAAACGTTCATATTCCCATATGGAATCTGGATGTCTTTCCTGTAAGAATGACTCCAGTTCATGACTACATGAAGATAGAACCTTATCTCGTAACATGAGATCTATCAAACCATCGTATGTTTTATTGATACCAGACAAATCAATCAATCTAGACAAAAAATGTTTAATAGATGCAATAAATTCACCAAAGTCAGCATCCTTACTTGGCTTAGCCGCATGGAAACGATCACGAAATCCAGATTCAGTTAACTGGAAACATCTGAGAAGAGTTTCTTTTACGACATCAAAATCGTTTCTTCTCTTTTCATCCAGATTCATAAAGCACTGGAGCGAGTCCCCAGTCAAAAAATCAACTAAGATACTACTCCATCATTTCTTTAGGTACATTCAAACCTCTTACCTTCGTGATAAATCTAGACAAGAAACTGTCTACACAGTCGCGATTCTGGTCGAAATGAGGCATCTTCAACTTAGGGATAAAACATAGTTGAACCTGCAGAAGTCTTAGAATGATCAGACTACAATTTTGCTAATTCCAAAACTTTTTCTTTCTCAATACCTATTGTCGGTTAGTATTTTATTACTTAAATTGTAGCTTGACATAGTGGTGTACACTTGAACCAACCTTGAAAGTTAACCGTCAATCGTCAGGGTAACATAATTAAAACTTGTAGAAGACTTCAATGAACAAGTCATTTTCTGACGACTCAACATTGAATAAAACAATTCATCGATCATAATGTCCTCTTGACAATAACACATTCTACATTGAAAAACACTGACTATCATAGTTTTTAAAGTTAGTATCTTCTTAGACATTACATGTCCTATCAGGTAACCGTTGGCTTTTTTAAATATATCGTTTAAGTCCTTGAACAACTCTATTTTACTTTACCAAGCTTTTGGCATAATTATTATATTTCTGATAATAGTGAAGGAGTAATCCACACATCGGAAACTCTGTCTATAATATTCATTCACTTTTGGCATTCATAGCCTGGCTCTTATCAGCCGTTTACACATCATATCTGCGCTCGTGTTTCCCAACTTTCGCGCCTAATAGTTATTGCGGTTAATAGTGATTCCGACTTACATAACCCTGGACTCAATGGTCCCTTACACATTATTTATTTATTTATTGCTTTACCAGCATTATATCAAACGGTTATTTATATATATTCATTAGTGGTTATACCACACAGTTGTAAAAAACACTGTTCTATGCTCGAAGGCTATACACAAGACTCTTAGGTCTTTATTCTTACTTACTTACTTACTTAGTCGTTCCCCTTCTACCGTGAGGTGTAGAGGTTTGGAAGAGAGAGCGCCAGACTATTCTATCAGCTGTCTTCTTCCTGGCCTGGTTCCATTCTAGTCCTCGGTCCTTCAAAGATTGTCTAATGTTGTTCTCCCAGCGGACTCTGGGTCGTCCTGGAGGTCTGGATCCCTGGCTCTTTGTTTCCCATGCTTGTCGTGGTAGCCGATCTTCTCCCATTCTGCAGACTTATGGTTTTCTCTCTTATATTGCTTGTAATCGTAGTTTTTAAGACAAACAGGTAGGTCTTTATTCACTGAGTATTATTATATCGGCTTAAAAGCCCGAACACAGATCGGTTATAAACTTGGATAAGTGGCCATGCCACACATTCGAAAAACTTTTGGATAAGTGGCCATGCCACATATTTGAAACACATGGCCATAGGGGGCAATTCACAAAGACTGACTGTAACTAAGTCTAACGCATCATGCATCGCCACAAACAAACTAAATTCAATCTATACAGTAGGAGTGTTACATGGTGCGATCATCCGAATCGGGGAAAACCCCAAAATGCTCGCTGACCATAGAGCAACAATCCTCAACACTAAATCCGTCTTTTTTTTACAACCTTGGCGGAGACGCACCCGTGCCTTATTAGTGATTAAGCAGATTGTACAGCTGGGCGATGTACGTGTTAATCTGTGTTCTGATATCGGCTGCGCTTGCGATTAACCAACTTGGTTGTCGATACAATGTTCTCTAAACCCGTTCCTGCAAATGTTTAGTATTATCATCCACCAGGAGCGTCAGATGAACAGACAAGACACAATACACTGAAAGTAGCGAAAGAATGTAGATACAAAATATCTGCTCCAGTGGACAGAGAAAGAAAAGGGTGCGACTCAGAAAAATCGCAATAAAATCAATACAAAATGTCCACCGATTGCTGGGCGCGTAGTGAAACAGAGATTAGGAAGAAGAAGGTGTCGCCCCAATCCATTTTTGTGACAAGATGTAATCCATTAGCAAACACAACCCATTTTTTAAAAGTCAGGCAACTCTGTAAAAGAAAAGCAAGTAATGTTACCAGTATTACATGAGCGGACTCGATTATCGGAATCTAAGGATATTCTAGAATGATCATGGAGCATTTAAAGTGAACAGACACAGATGTACTAGCCCAATGCATGTCAAATGTTCTCTAAATCTTTCGGATAAACGCCTGGCTGTTGTCCCTGCATGAGCAATGCGCCATCTTTAACAAACGTCATTGTAGATGACATTCCTGGAGTCACATGTGATGGCACCCTCCCTATTATGAAAGATGCCTTTTGGAAGTGCAACCGTTAGTAGTAGGGAATGGCGGACTTAGGTCGAATTCTGGAGGAGCAGATGGAGGAGCACATGGAGGAGCAAGATGGCGGGATGACTATTTTTATATAAGCGCAATCTGGAGGAGCTATGGAGGAGCAAGATGGCGGACTTGAGCTAACAAGGGGGAGATAACAAGATGGCGGACTTGAGCTAACAAGGGGGAGATAATTTGGGTCACGATGGCGGACTGGAGATAACAAGGGGGAGATAATAGAAGAGGAGGGGCAAGATGCGGGTTCTTTTAGATAACAAGAAGACGATGTTAATATAAGGAAAATGTTGCAAGATGGCGGATTTGAGCTAACAAGGGGGAGATTATTTGGGACAAGATGGCGGATTTAGATAACAAGAAGAGGGGTATATAAGGAAAATGTGGCAAGATGGCGGTTTTTTTATATATATTATAGCCAAATTAGGTAGTGTTAGACAAACAACATTTAGACTTTTAGATAATAGGAAAATATATATTTAGACAATATGTATACGTTATATTTAGACAAACAACAGTTATATTACAACAGTTATACAAACATTTAGACAATATGTATACGTTATATTGAGACATAGATAACAGTTATACAAACAGTTATACAAACAGTTAGACAAACATCTAGACAATACACGTATACAGTTATATTGAGACATAGACATAACAGTTATACAAACAGTTTATACAAACAGTTATACAAACAGTTGTACAAACATTGAGACGATATATAGGTAACAAAAAAGCGTTTTAGTTAATATAGTTTTTATTTTATATTCAATAGTGTTTTTGTAATAGCAAACAGGAGTATGGTAATATATATAGTATTTTTTACAAAATGTACATTATGCAGTAATTTGTTAGCAAATGAATATACAATTATATGGTGTATTTTTTAACGTAATACATTTTCACATAGTGATATGTACAATTGAAAAATAATTATATGGTGTATTTTTTAACGTAATACATTTTCACATATGAATGTACAATAATACATATTTATATTGGGAGGTGTTTTGTTACATAATATACATTATATACAATAAAAATATCACAGGGGTACAGGCCAGACCTTGAGGGGTGTCGTCACATTGTCGTCACGTCGTAAGAAATATTTTATGTGTATGTGGTATCTGAAAGAGACAGTTTAAATGTTGAGGGGTGAGGTGGTGACGTTGTCGGGGTGTACTTGTCGTTTTTATGTAAAAGTAAGAAAGGGCGTTTGCGGTGTTGTTCGTAATGTGTAGATGGAGGAATTGTGTACCCGGAACCCGATATTTTTCCCACCCTGTGCCTGTTGTGTGTTGAGGACGTCTAGGAATGTGTGTTTGTCTACTTTGTTGTGGTGTTTGTTGAGTCCTTTGGTGGTGGTTTTGTCGTAGTCGCCAAAACAGTGATATGTCTTGCTACAGAGGGAATGGCGGACTTAGGTCGAATTCTGGAGGAGCAGATGGTGGAGCACATGGAGGAGCAAGATGGCGGGATGACTTTTATATAAGCGCAATCTGGGAGGAGCTATGGAGGAGGCAAGATGGCGGACTTGAGCTAACAAGGGGGAGATAACAAGATGGCGGACTTGAGCTAACAAGGGGGAGGATATAATTTGGGTCAAGATGGCGGACTGGAGATAACAAGGGGGAGATAATAGGAAGAGGAGGGGCAAGATGGCGTGTTTTTTAGATAACAAGAAGACGATGTTAATATAAGGAAAATGTTGATAAAAGATGGCGGATTTGAGCTAACAAGGGGGAATTCCTTTTGGGACAAGATGGCGGATTTGAGATAACAAGAAGAGGGGTATATAAGGAAAATTGTGGCAAGATGGCGGTTTTTTTTTTATATAAGATATAGCCAACTTAGGTAGTGTTAGACAAACAACATTTAGACTTTTAGATAATAGGAAAATATATATTTAGACAATATGTATACGTTATATATTTAGACAAACAATACAACAGTTATACAAACATTTAGACAATATGTATACGTTATATTGAGACATAGATAACTGACTTTAGACAAACAGTTATACAAACAAGTTATACAAACAGTTATACAAACATTTAGACAATATGTATACGTTATATTGAGACATAGATAACAGTTATACAAACAGTTATACAAACAGTTATACAAACAGTTATACAAACATTGAGACGATATATAGGTAACAAAAAAGCGGTTTTAGTTAATATAGTTTTTATTTTATATTCAATCGTTTTTTTGTAATAGCAAACATGGAGTATGGTAATATATATAGTATTTTTTTTTACAAAATGTACATTATTTGCAGTAATTTGTTAGCAAATGAATATATAATTATATGGTGTATATGGTGACATAATACATTTTCACATAGTGATATGTACAATTGAAAAATAATTATATGGTGTATATGGTGACATTATCAAACATTTTCACATAGTGATATGTACAATTAAACATATATATTGGTAGATGTATATCACAGACTTTTTATACATTATCACAGTTGCAGGCCAGACCTTGAGGGGTGTCGTCACATTGTCGTAAGAAATAGAGGTGCTGTGTATGTGGTATCTGTGTGTACAGACAGTTTGAATGTTGAGGGGTAAGGTGGTGACGTTGTCGGGATGTACCTGTCGTTTTATGTAAAAGTAAGATAGGGCGTTGCGGTGTTGTTCATATGTGTAGATGGAGGAATTGTGTGCTCTGAATCCGATATTTTTTCCACCCTGTGCCTGTTGTGTGTTGAGGACGTCTAGGAATGTGTGTTTGTCTACTTTGTTGTGGTGTTTGTTGAGTCCTTTGGTGGTGGTTTTGTCGTAGTCACCAAAACAGTGATATGTCTTGCTACAGAGGGAAACCATCCCTCTGCCTTCGTATTCTAATTTAAAAAGGCCCGGTGTCCGCTTGTCGAATAAGGTTTGTTCGCGGCATTTTTGACAAAGGGCGCGCGTTTTACCCTCGGTAGCGACGAAAACGGGTCTATGGTCGGGACATACTTCGGCGGGGAACCACTGGTGGTAGGAGGTATAAAATTCCTGTCGCAAAGCGGGCTTAACAACGTCCGCTAAGTTGTCTGAACTAAGGGCCAAGTAAAGACTGTCTGTGTCCGTCTCGCACAACTGAAAGTCTGACCTATCTACAAATTTATCTAAACAGTCGTAGTAAAATTCTAACATGCGTAATTTCGCGTATTGATAGACGAAAAATCCTATCTGAACGGGGAGGTCCCAACATATAGTCTGTTTCAGTTTCTCTACTTCGAATATGTCGTCTGTCACTAACGTCATTTTCCTAAAGCGGGGTGAGTTTATTTGGTCAGAGGTACCCTCGTCCATCGTGTACGAGACATCCACATGCTTCGCCTTATTGGTTAATGTCTTACCGTAAGCCGCGTTACCTAGCAGTTTCATGGTCTCGCTGGTAATGGCGTAGGCAGGATCAGTATCACCCTGTCGACGCGCGTTCGAAACAGTGTCCCCAAACTGCTTGAAACACGTCACGGGTGTATACTCAAGCACCTGGTAGATACAGGTGACTTCTAACCCTTTGGTTAGGTACCAGCGAAGCAGAGGTGTCGTCAGGAGAATTTTCTTGCCCACATAACTCCCGATCAACGTCCGTCTGGGGGTAGTCAGGAGTTTATGTTTTTCGGCGTATTCCCGCATGAAAGGCCCAATATCCTCCCTCGTGACGTCGACATTCTTAAAAATGGGCGTCATCTCAGAGAAATGGTCTTTTAAAGAGTCGGGGACATGGATGTCACACTCGACTAGGCCAAACAAGGTCTCGTCCAGCACCGAGGCGAGAATATTTTCTTTGTCAGGGGGTACCGACATTTCGTGTAAGATGGTTTCTGGGTAGGGAAGGTGGCGTTGAGAAAACGACGGATTGATGGGTCGGTTTTCTTCAACGCCTGCCACTCGCATTCCCACATTTCGACAACGGTAACGTTGCAATGGCCCCGTAAATAAGAACTTGTGTCCACCGTCTTTGCGTACAACTCAGCCAATGGTTTGTTGTTGACTGGGTTAACGTCACGACCGGCGGTTAGTGGGCAGTTAGGGTGGCCGTGGAATAGGCACCCATGGAACTGGTAGGCGGTTTGAGAGTATCTGTCCCAACCGTCTACCCTAACGCATACATCACCCAACGCCTTCTCACGTCCGTTAAACTGGGTTTTTAAGGTCATTTTTTTTGGTGGGAGACCCAAACCAAATAGTCGCGGCACTGCACGGTATATTTGTGGAGTTTGTGGTGCTTGAAACCATCATCCTTGTACCGTCTAACGGAAAAGTCAGTGGGCATTTTCTGCATTAACGCCCACAAATAAAGGGCGTTGGCGTCAAAACCTTTAATGGCTTGAACCGTTTTGCCACCTCTAATGCGGGTTTTGCCTTGCTCGTGGAACCTGTGAAAAATAATTGACGGTCCCCCGACGATGTTTTGGCGCAACATGTTATGCAAATCTACCTCCTGCTTCGAACATAAAGAAAACATGACGTTGGGCGGGAGGGTTTTGAAAAGGTACTTTAACGTGACACCGGGCACGGAGATCGCATCTTTAAACATGTCTACACCTAGGCGCGCGTAAAAACTAACTTGTCGGTCTAACGCTACCAGGAAGGGGACCACGTCTTTATTGTTGTACCACGTCAGAAAGTCGCGCAACGTGGTCATGTGGTTCTGGGCCCACATCTTCTGGCATTCGGCGTACTCGTCGGCGGAAATGTTAGTATTTTTAAGTTTGGAGAAAAACGCCGAGTGGGGTGGTAACGCTGTCTCATCTAACTTTGCTAAATCTGTTATGTACTCGTAACAAAAATATCCTTTAGTTTCTTTAACCTTGTACGCCGCGAGATATTTGCTATAGCTAAAACCGGGGGCTAAGTAATTGACTATGTCTAAAAACTTTAAGTCGCTAGTGGCAATACACATAAAATTATTGTTTCGCTTGACTAAAAATTTGAAGTCTTCCCCCATGAAATATCGGATGAGATACGGTTTGATTACGTTCACGTCATACTTCCCCGAATTGAAACCTAACACCGGTAGCTGCCCCAAATAACCCTCTAATCTACCAAGGAGCTCCACGGAATTACCGATCGTCTCTAAAGCCTCGAGTTGCATGCAAACGCCGTCAAAATACGCTCGCAGAATCTCATAAGAGGCCGCGGCAATTTTGAGCAGATGGTTAGCCATCCTATTGACCAAGTCTTGCGGGTCACCCGTTGTGATAAAACACACGGGTTCCTCAAAACCGGGGACGTTAGAAGCCACCGAGCAAGACAGGGGGACGTGTTTGGCTGTATAGGTAGTGGCATTACCACTGGGCACTACAGTGTTCTCAAAAAAACACTCGTAGTCAAATGAGGCGCGATAAGGGAAGACGAATTTTGTGTCTACGTCTATGCCCTCCTCCTTGATTAATTCCCAAATGGTCTCTGGGGGATTATACACACCACCTCTAAATGTTTCTCTTCGCTTAGAGCCGGTACAGCGCTTTTCATGGCGCACCAGTCGGTAATACTCCTTCCACAACTTACCGCAATCGGGACACGAAAAAGAGTTACTGGCCCTATCGATATCTGCTATGTACATGAAGTGGTTCTTAAACATTAACAGACGCAACGTATCTGGAAAAGTGTCACTACCTCTAAGTTTGGGGGTCAGGTTTTCCTCGTCGTCAAATTCAAAAACGTCAATATTTATGTTAAAACATTTTTCTAATTGGGGCATATCGTTTAAACTAACCCCGGGGAAATCGATGAGGGACCTAAGTCCCTGCTGTGTTTGCCACTGCTCGACTAACCGACGCGTGCTTTTTCTAACATCTTTAACGGCACCACCCCTAAAAACGGCTAGACATCTAAAAAAGCAAAAGTTATCACTGTATGGTTTTGACTGTGAATCGTGTTGTAGTGTATGGATGTGGTTACTGTTCGTGATGAAAGAGGGAATGTCTTGTATGCAGCAGCCGATGGGAAAGTCTTGGATATGGTACAGATAGAACGAAGTGGCTGCAATGGCTTCGACAAAGTATTTTGTGTTTGGTCTATTTAACTGTGCTTGTGTGACAATATCGCTATCGTGTAACTGTGAGAGAAAAGCTTTGAAATCTGTGATGTTATTGACTAAGTGTGGTTGATCTAAGACGACTGTGTTATTCGAGGAAGCGTGAAAGAAGCGAAGGTCATTTGTTTCTCTGTGTCTCAAGATGATGTGAAAACTGTAGTTTATTTTGAATCTTTTTGTCTGTTGTGTGAATACAGGGAGCAAAAGACTTTCCCAGTCGATATTTTCTGTTGGTCTGTTGAAAAAAGTGAAAGTCGATAAATATTTATGTTTATTGGAGTGTGTTTTAATGGCTTGCCAGTTATCAGTGTAGACTTGTTTTATGTCATCCTGTAAGTCTTCTAAAGAGTCTTCTTCTGACGACAAGCGGGGTTTTTTTTAATATGGGTTTGGGTGCTGGTCATGGGGCGTTTCTTGGTCTGGCCTGTTTTTTGTGGGTGGGGTGGGATGGGATGGGGCTTGAAGTTGTTGTTGTGCTCGTCGATGGTGTGGTGCCTGCTGCAGCAGGTGATGTCTTTGTGCTCGTTGATGGTGTGGTGGTCCCTGTTGGTGATGTCTGTTGGTGCCCCAATGTCCTGATGCTGGTTGGTGGGTTGATGATTGAGTCTGCTGGGGCACCTGATGTTGGTGCTGGGGACAGTCTGATGTTGTTGGATTTCTGTGGGACTGTAAACTATCAGTACGTGTAAATTCTTTCCGACAGAGCTCACAAGAAAATCGAGGCATTGCGTGGACTGTTTTTTACGTGACGTGCTAAATTGTCAAGGCGGGTAAATGTTTTGTTGCAGCGGAGACACGTGAGACTGTGCCCTGGTGCACTGGTGGCCCCCGCTGAGGGGTTTATAGCAGACGCCGTTGCAGTGGTGGTTCCCACTGGGACGTTTATAGCGGCCCATGGTGCAGTGGTTTCCGCTGTTGTTGTCTATAGCGCCCGCCGTTGGAGTGGTGGTCCCCACTGGGGAGTCTATAGCGTCCGCCGGTGCAGTGGTGGTCCCCCCTGAGGGGATTGTAGCGCCCGCCGTTGCAGTGGTCGTCCTCAGTGGGGAGTCTATAGCGGCCCATGGTGCAATTGTTTCCGCTGTGGAGGATCTTGGTGCACCGGGTCCATGAACACTCTCAATGTGTTGTTGGAGTGCATCACGACTTGTGAATATTTGAGGACACACACGACAGGGATGATTCTTGTCGGTAAGGACCGAGGAGATATGTCTCGTTAGGTTGCTTTGACGAGTGAATGATTTCCCGCATTGGCCACAAACATTTGGATTGCTGACATTTCTGTAAAATAGAAACGAAAACACATTACTCACACATAAAATTAAATACAACAACATACATGTAACGAAGAGAGAGCGAAAGAGAAAGAGAAAGACAGAGAAAAAAGAAAGAAAGAGAAAGACAGAGAGAAGATAGAAAACAAAGAAAGAAAAAGAAAGAAGGTAAAAGAAAGATAGAAACTAAAGAAAGAAAGAAAAGAAAGAAAGAAAGAAAGAAAGAAAGAAAAAAAAAGAAAGAAAGAAAGTAAGAAAGACAGAAAGAAAGAAGAAAAGAAAGAAAGAAAGAAAAAAGGAAAAAAAGAAGGAAAGAAAGAAGGAAATTAAAAATACAATCAGTTAAAAGAAGAGAAAGAAAGAGAATAAAAAAAATTAGTAACAAGCAGTTAAAAAGAGAGAAGAAAAAAAGAAGAGAAAAAGAGAGAGAAGAGAGACAGAGAGACAGAAGAAAGAGAGAGAGCCAGAGAGAGCAAGCAGAAAGAGAGAGAGAGAGAGAGAGACAGAGAGAAAGAGAGAGAAACAGAGAGAAGAGAGAAGAGAGAAGAGAGAATAAACACAGTGTTATTTCTTATTCTATGTGAAAGAAATTACCCCGCGCGCGCGCTGTGCAAAGATATCGATTAAAAAATCCAGCCTGCGCGTGACGAACTGATCTGTCGTGTAAGAAATAATGGAGATATAAACTTGTTTCAAATGTAATATGTTGATTGTATTATCTCTATATTTTTACATGTATAGTACTGTTAAAAAATATGCTATGTTCCCTTTAATTTTCTTTATTATGTGAAAAAAAAAAATCTATTCATCACGCTCGAGTTTAGTAGTTTGTAGTATTGCACCATTAGTTGAAATCCAGGTTGAGTAATCTCACATAAATGAACAAAAATATGTTATGTCCGGATTTAACATAAAACAATTTAGTATCTGAGTTAAACACAGATAGACTATTTTGAAACAGATTTTTTTTAGCAACACGGGCCTAGCGAAAAATCGAATATGCAGACATACCTGATTTTTAAATAGAAATAGAGATATTTAATACAACACAACCTCGCAAAAAAACAAGCAACTAAAACTTATATATTCTCTAAATAAGATATTTTAACATCTTAAACCCAGAGTACCGAATACAAACAATCAACTTTTTATAACGTTTATTAAATAATTTTACATCTTTAACCACACGAAAAAACAGATATTGTTAAAGATATTTATGGTAGCCTAACAATTTAACAAAGAAAATAAAACAAACGAATACGTACTATGACAAAACAATTGGATCTGCTTTCTTTTCTTTTCAGAGTTGTGTCCGCTTCCGTTTCTGATGGTTTAATGATACGTCTGAAGACAATACACCATTATATGGCAAAATAAAGTGCGCTTGTTTCAGAGTTCAATGACCTTACCTTTTACCCAATGGTTTACGGCCACTGAATAGTGTAAGTAGCACGTCCCGAAAACAGACCAATGTTTACCCACTGTGCAGGTGTTATGAAACAGTCCGTTTCACCTGGTAATACGATACCTAAACAAACAGGGCTGTTTGCTCTAAATGTCGTGTTAGCAGTACGAATATCGACAATTCGTTTACACAGGGAACAGCTGTTTTATAACTTGACTCGAGTTGTACCATAAGCAAACATTTGTGACATGTACCATAGATAAAATTCGAGCATTTTTGTTTTGTGAGATAGATATCCAGGTGTATCGAGAAAAGACATTAGCCCTTTTAACATTGGTTTATTAAGGAAAAAAATAGCGTTTTTGAACTAAAGTGAGACGTATTTTTCTTATCTAAAACATTATCTAAAAACATATATTAAAAGAGAAAGGCATTTGACACCTTTTAAAACGGTTTAGTTGAATATTTAAACAAAAATAAACCCAGAACTTAATTAGATACAAATGATATCCTAAAAAGCAAGCTTTAAAATAACTAAAAAGAGAGACACAGAGAGACATAGAGAGAGCGAGAGAGCGAGATAGAGAGAGTCATAGAGAGAGACAGAGAGAGAGAGACATAGAGAGAGACATATAGAGACATAGAGAGAGAGACATATAGAGAGACAGAGACAGATAGAGTGAGACAGAGAGAGACAGAGAGAGACATAGAGAGAGAGACAGAGAGAGACAGAGATAGAGAGAGACAGAGAGACAGAGAGCGATAGAGATAGATAGAGAGAGAAAGACAGAGAGAGACAGAGAGAGCGAGATAGATAGCAGAGGAGAGAGAGAAAGACAGAGAGAGAGACACAGAGAGCGAGGTAGAGAGAGAAAGGACAGAGCGAGAGAGATAGATTCAGGAGAGAGACAGAGAGAGAGAGACATTTTTTAGACTAAAACAAAAAAAGCGATATTTATGCTAACTTTTAACATACGAATTGTTTAAAAGTGTATGTTTTAAATTCTCAAATTCTTGACCAGTGGTTCTCAATGTGATTCTCAATACATGTTGTTGAGTTCTTACATTACTCCAGTGATTCTCAAATTCTTGATTCTCAATACATGCTTGGTTGAGTTCTTACATTTTTTACTCAAAGGTTCTCAAATTCTTGATTCTCAATACATGTTGGTTGAGTTCTCACGTTACTCCAAAGGTTCTCACAATGTTTGATTTTCATGTTTTGTTGGAATCTCACAATGCTTGATTCTTACGTTGCTCCAAAGGTTCTTACAATGTTTGATTCTCCGTTACTCCAAAGGTTCTCACAATGATTGATTCTCACGTTACTCCAAAGGTTCTCACAGTGATTCTCACAATTCTTGATCAGTGGTTCTCAAATAAACTTGAACAGTAATTGTCACATTCTTGATCAGTTGGTTCTCATTTGCATTCATCAGGTCATTGACTCACAACACATTTTTGGGGGTTCATTCACAATATTAGGGTTTTTGAAAAAAACGAAAGCACCGCATAGCTACCACCAGACAAAGTTATAAATTAAGTATGGCCTACGAGGCTTTTGATAGAGGACTGTTTAAGCGTTAATTCAGACAATGGTGGTCAAACGTTCCCTTTCAACGCATACAAAATGGATCACAACGTGGAATACTGATCACTAGTGCTACACAAGTTATCCGTAATTAAATATAGACGACAGGCGTTTGTACAGCTTTTTAGATGCTAGATTATCTTGGGGCCAAACGGCCTCTAGGAAAGACTGTTTTTGTCAAATACTTTTTCCTGGACAACATATCAAAGATATAGGTCACTTAGACGAACTTGCCCGATTAGATAGAATTTGCAGCATGGACGGGTACTGTGAATGAGCACAAACCTTTATTCAAGTGTGGGTACTGGAGCTGGACGGTATCGTATTATGTTGAAGGACTAGGGGCCGATAATTGAGCCAGTTGACGAAGGTGATAAAGAAGGACGGTATAGGTTATTATCGAGTAGACCTCATGAACGAAACAGACGAACGTTGTAACTGAGGTTTATATTACACAAAAGAGTCGTCATCATAAAAAAATATAAGCGTCTTTTATCTCGATACAAAAAAAATTTATTTGGCAAGAACAAAGAACACAGAACCCCTAAGTTTAGTTGAATTCCTCAATTACATTTGTGGCTTTTCACAAAATCACACGCGATGGATTCAGATTGTTAATTAGCTAAAAGATGTACCAGGTCGGACTGCTATGTTCTAGGAGATGTTTTAAGGAGGCAACCTCAGTCCCACCCAGGGGTTATTTGCTAAATTCGACCTCCGGCAAGACACATCAGATAATCTAAGGCTTCGTTCAAGCATCTTCCACCAGAGGAGCAACAAATTGTTTACGTACCCAAGTAAAATGGGAGAAAAAGTAAAAAAAAAACATGCAGATTAACAAGTTTAAAATTTGTCTAGGTACATGCCCAAACCACCACTTCTCATCAAGGCTGTTTATGAAACACAGCAACACCCGACTGTGTAAGAACACTCTGTGCAATGTTGGTTCACAACACGTTTTTTAAAAGGTAAACGTTACACAAACCCCCCAATCCAGAATAGACGTAAACGTCGTTACAAAAAACCATCCTGCGATCCCTTCCCCCATCCTTCCCTAACTCACACCATC
>JAMPIV010016158.1:0-167500 GCA_024509875.1 Oreohelix idahoensis
TAAACAATGTGTGAAAACATAATGTGACATATCGATGGTATAGAAATTATATTAGTCAAAGCCACAATATAAACAATGTGTGAAAACATAATGTGACATATCGATGGTATAGAAATTATATTAGTCAAAGCCACAATATAAACAATGTGTGAAAACATAATGTGACATATCGATGGTATAGAAATTATATTAGTCAAAGCCACAATATAAACAATGTGTGAAAACATAATGTGACATATCGATGGTATAGAAATTATATTAGTCAAAGCCACAATATAAACAATGTGTGAAAACATAATGTGACATATCGATGGTATAGAAATTATATTAGTCAAAGCCACAATATAAACAATGTGTGAAAACATAATGTGACATATCGATGGTATAGAAATTATATTAGTCAAAGCCACAATATAAACAATGTGTGAAAACATAATGTGACATAAAGATGGTATAGAAATTATATTAGTCAAAGCCACAATATAAACAATGTGTGAAAACATAATGTGACATATCGATGGTATAGAAATTATATTAGTCAAAGCCACAATATAAACAACGTGAAAACATAATGTGACATATCGATGGTATAGAAATTATATTAGTCAAAGCCACAATATAAACAGTGTGTGAAAACATAATGTGACATATCGATGGTATAGAAATTATATTAGTCAAAGCCACAATATAAAAATTGTGTGAAAACATAATGTGACATATCGATGGTATAGAAATTATATTAGTCAAAGCCACAATATAAACAATGAGTGAAAACATAATGTGACATATCGATGGTATAGAAATTATATTAGTCAAAGCCACAATATAAACACTGTGTGAAAACATAATGTGACATATCGATGGTATAGAAATTATATTAGTCAAAGCCACAATATAAACAATGTGTGAAAACATAATGTGACATATCGATGGTATAGAAATTATATTAGTCAAAGCCACAATATAAACACTGTGTGAAAACATAATGTGACATATCGATGGTATAGAAATTATATTAGTCAAAGCCACAATATAAACACTGTGTGAAAACATAATGTGACATATAGATGGTATGTACATTATATTAGTCAAAGACACATTATAAACAATGTGTGAAAACATAATGTGACATATAGATGGTATAGAAATTATATTAGTCAAAGACACAATATATACACGCTGTGTGAAAACATAATGTGACATATAGATGGCATAGAAATTATATTAGTCAAAGACACATTATAAAAACTGTGTGATAACATAATATGACATATCGATGGTATAGAAATTATATTAGTCAAAGCCACAATATAACCAATGTGTGAAAACTTAATGTGACATATCGATGGTATAGAAATTATATTAGTCAAAGCCACAATATAAACAATGTGTGAAAACATAATGTGACATATCGATGGTATAGAAATTATATTAGTCAAAGCCACAATATAAACAATGTGTGAAAACATAATGTGACATATCGATGGTATAGAAATTATATTAGTCAAAGCCACAATATAACCAATGTGTGAAAACATAATGTGACATATCGATGGTATAGAAATTATATTAGTCAAAGACACAATATAAACAGTGTGTGAAAACATAATGTGACATATCGATGGTATAGAAATTATATTAGTCAAAGCCACAATATACACGCTGTGTGAAAACATAATGTGACATATCGATGGTATAGAAATTATATTAGTCAAAGCCACAATATAAACAATGTGTGAAAACTTAATGTGACATATCGATGGTACAGAAATTATATTAGTCAAAGCCACAATATAAACAATGTGTGAAAACATAATGTGACATATCGATGGTATAGAAATTATATTAGTCAAAGCCACAATATAAACAATGTGTGAAAACATAATGTGACATAAAGATGGTATAGAAATTATATTAGTCAAAGCCACAATATAAACAATGTGTGAAAACATAATGTGACATAAAGATGGTATAGAAATTATATTAGTCAAAGACACATTATAAACAATGTGTGAAAACATAATTTGACATATAGATGGTATATACATTATATTAGTCAAAGACACATTATAAACAATGTGTGAAAACATAATGTGACATATAGATGGTATAGAAATGTCGTAAATTTATTTTGAGAGAAAAGAGTCGTAGAAATAGTGGTCCGGTTTAGAGTGGAAAATGATGATGGAAAGCTCAGTGATAGAAAATGTAGAGATTTAATAGTTACTTCACAGCGTGCTGGAGGAGAGTAAAGACAGACTTATTTACGACAAATCGTGTCTCTCAATCTTCTCTTTCACTCTCCTGGTCAAACAATTATTTGCCAGTTTTCCAGACTCGCATCTGCGCGCACACCGATTCGGTGTTTTCAAACACACACACGACGTTGATACAAACTATATTAAACGAATAGGGGAAATTGGGCTTTGGGTATATCCAACACACAGAACTAAATGAGTTTATGTCATTTTAATCACTTTAAACATCAATCACTAAAAATATCAGATATTACATAAATTATCATAAGTACACAAATGCAAATAACAAGTTTGAAAGGGGTGAAGAAGATTGGTATCGACTAAGCCCTTCCCGCTTATTAGACAAAGACAAACCCAGTCCAGAGATAGATAATATCAGGAACATAGGTACGTTAACCTAACAGTAAAGTTAATTACTCTGAAAGAGGTGTTACCAAGTTAGGTATAAGTGATAGAAAAAAAAACCTGTTCTTCCCAGCTGTTCTTCCCTTTACTAAGCAAATGGAAAGGAGGTGGTTTTTAAACAGAGTTAACAAATTATCAACTATCCCACTTAAAGGAACAATGTAGGGTATACAGAAAAGATATATGTTACCAGGTAAGCAAGTTAACAAAATGGTCACACAAAAGAATTAATTTCCTGTCATTCATACACGCGCTAGCAAAGGCCTTCACTCATCTTGCTCTCACTTACCGATTGTGAAAAAATCTTGCACTCCATAGAATAACACAACAGCAGTTACACCTCAACTAAATGTATGAGTGTTTGTTCAAGTTCTAGCCCCAGATTATCGGGTAGGCGGTCAGCACATAAAAGGGTCCCGTAATCGCTGGAAAATGAATCTGTAGTTGTGTCTCTTTTCTTAATAACAGTTTCTATGGGAGGGCACGGTCTCTGATACCGGGGTGAGGATGGTGTGGTCTATTTGACTATGCCGCGGATAATAAAATTCTTACGCGTGCTGGTACACTTTTTCCGTGAGGTATGGTTTAAGTCCAGTGAGAAAACTAGTCATATCACTGTTCAGGAAATCATGAATTATCTCTCTGTGTCAGTAAACTAACAAAGCTCGGGCCAGTGTTCTTCTTCCCGTTACGACTTAAGTTGTTTGATGGTGCGTTAAATTTGTCTTTGGGTGTGCTTTCTTTGCTATAAGTTAGATAGCGGAATTCCAAACATAGAATCGCCTCAAAGATTAAAAAATTTACACAGTCTCAACAAGTTCTGCGTCAGGGGAACTCTACACACTGTTTATGCTTTGCTTTGCTTAGATTGATTTCTTTATTGCTTTCTTAATGCTGGGATCGCACAGGTTACGATCACTCTGTATGAAAGAAAAAAAAAAGACATGTAATATACCGAAAACAAATAACCTTCTAAAGCGCGATGAATTTCCCGTTAAGCCTATAATACACTCGAGTATTTAATTATGTATTTAATAAACACTGCGCGAATTCTAGTGGTTAAAAACCCACATCTATAAAACTAGGACTTAACTGAATTTATTAATTATAAATTCCTTCGCGACTTTAAAAGTTAATTTAAGCATCTATTATCTTTTGAAATAATATAATAGATAGATCATTATATTTAACTCTGGAACTCTTGAGATGGTTTAATTAAATAGATTTAAATTAACACAGAATCCCTTGAAATAGAATGACTAGACCACTGATCACTTTACACAATATATATTTTACCGCTTTGCACAGAATTAGAAATCACTGCAAATATATATAAAATCCAGGGGAAAATCTATAACAAGATTTCAATAAAGCTAGTGCTTCTGTAAAGGTCTGGCCAGCGAGTGATAACGTGTCTAGTTCTTCATGGTCTATTTAGCTAAAATGAAATGTAAGTTGAGTGGGACATGATAAACTTGACAACTTATTTGATCTCACGAACTTTTGGGGATCTGACCGCCAAATCAAGAGAAGAAGCCGCCCCCTGGTCTTCGTATCCGCTCGCTGCTGCCCGTTTCGCTTTCCCCCGTTCGCTCGGTTCCTCGATTGACACCGAGACGCGAAATTAGCGGCAAGCAACTGCGTCTCGTATCAGGGAAAACTACTGTCTTTGATAGCGCCGATAGTCTCCCCTAAGATCCCTCGGTCTGTCTCTTTGATCTCGTCGCTGTATCCTACATGAGTCCCGGTGGAATGAGTTCTGGCAAACGAAAAGTTACAACAAATGTTCAGGGGTTCTAATGTTATGAAAAGCTAAAAGTCCCTTTAAATCATCCATCATATCAGGGAAAATTCACTTGTCAAACTAGACGTACGTCACAATCGTCCCCACTTTTAGGCATGAAACCATTTTTCATGTTTCATTTTTTTACAATGGAGGTGACCTGATTGGTGATTTTAGGATGAGTGGTATCTTCAGTTTGCTCTTCTTCCTCTGTAGACCAGTTTCTACTCAGGAAATCAGCCCCGACATTCTGTCTTCCCGGAATATATTCCACTTTGAAAGAATAAACGCTTAAAAGTAGGGCCCAACGCATGATCCTAGCGTTAAATTCTTTATTGGCACCAAGAAATGCTAACGGAGCGTGGTCTGTTTGCACCGTGAACGATGTACCATAAAGAAACTCATGATGGCGTCTGATACCGTCAATCAGAGCAAGACATTCCCTTTCAACTACGCTGTAGTTCCGTTCCGCTTTATTTAATTTCCGACTGCCATAGGCAACTGGAAATAGCATGTTCAGGTCGCTGTCATCGGCTTGAAGCAGTGTTGACCCGATGCCCTGACCTGACGCGTCGACTCTCAGTACAAAAGGTTTCTTGAGGTCAGGCAACCTCAAATGGGGTATGCAGACAACTGTCCTTTCAAAGTGCTATACGCGTGTTCGCACTTTTGATCCCATATGACCTTATCAGGACAACCTTTCTTTGTGAGGTCAGTCAGAGGTGCCGTCAGTCCGTTGAAGTTCTGGATGTACTTCTGATAGTATGCACATAGCGATATGAAGGAACGTACGTCTTTCTTCGTTCGGGGTCTTTTTGCTGCCACTATTTTCTCCACGTTCTTCTTAATAGGCCAACTGCATCCGTGAGAAATAGTGTGCCCCAGGAAGTCTAACTGTTCAAACCCGATGAGACATTTGCTAGGTCTGGCTGTGAGACCCGTTTCCTGTAGTCTCCTGAGGAGCATAGCAACCGTAGCAATATGTTCTTCATAGGTTTCCGATGCAATTAAGATGTCATCCATGAAATTATGGATATGGGGACTTTGCAAAGGTTCTAGAAGCTTCCTCATCATCCTGGTGAACACTCCTGGTGCGTTATGCAAACCGAACGGCATCACGTTAAATGTGTAATGTCCTTCACTAGTGCTGAAAGCTAACAAAGGTTTAATTTCCTCCTTGACTGGTATTTGATAATAACCTTTACTGAGGTCAATCTTGGAGAAGATCTTTGCTTTGCTGAGCTTGGTGAACAACTCAGCAACAGTTTGGAGAGGTTCGGGCTGGAATTCCGTTACAGCGTTTAGCAACCTGTAATCAATGCACAGCCGAACTTCCTTATTGGGCTTCTGCAACAGCACTACGCTCGAGCTGTAAGGAGATGTAGACTCACTGATAATTCCTGCCTGACGCAGCTTGTCTATTTCTCCGCGAAGTGCATCAGCTTTAGCGTACGGGATGGGGTAAACTCTGGTTTGAACAGGGGTCTCGTTTGTTAATTTCATATCAAATTCAATGAGATTTGTTCGACCAGGTACATCCGTTAAAACTGCACTGTACTGTTTTAGTAGAGCCCTAGTTTCTGTTTGTTGTTCTGGTGAGAGATTGTCGCCGAACTTGACATCTTTAAAGGATTCTGTGGGTTGCAGTGGATACTCCATGCAACCATCATCATCTTCCTCGTCTTCCGTTGCTATGGCGACAGCCAGGAGATGCTCGGAGGATGGCACCGGTCTTTCCAAATATTTCTTTAGCAGATTTATGTGGAAGACCTTCTCCTTTCCTTTGATGGAGATCTTGTAGTTGGTACGTGAGATCTTTTTAAGGACGGTAAACGGTCCTTGCCATCCGATGCGAAGTTTATTGCTTCCGGTTGGAAGTAGCAATAGGACTTTCTCCCCTGGTTGTAGTTCTCTCTCTTTTGCAGCTTTGTTGTATCTTTTAGTAATTTTAGCGCGGGCTTTCTTAAGGTTGGTAGTAGCTAGATCCCATCCTAGCTTTAGCCTTTCCTTAAGCTCAGATACATACTTGCTTGCAGAGACGACTGTCTCGTCAGCCTTCTGGTCTGTCAGGGACCGAAGTAAGGCTTCTAGTGGCCCCTTAATAGGTCTGCCAAATAAAAGTGTAGCTGGCGCAAAAACCCGTAGACGCTTGGGGTACCTCTCGGTAGGCGAATAAGGCAGCCGATATATATATGGTCCCAGTCTTCCGGTTTCTCCTGACCCAGCTTACGTAACATCATGGTGAGGGTACCGTTAAAAAACGTTCCACGAGCCCATTTCCGGCCGGATGGTAGGGACTTGTGTGGATATGTTTGGCCCTCAAGATCTTAAAGATCTCCTCCATTAACAGGCTACGGAATTGGGATCCATTGTCCGTCAAAACTTGTTGAGGGAATCCCAACCGTGTAAAAAATTTGCACAAGGGCTTCTGCGACATGCTTGGAATTAGTGCATGGTAGCGGTACGGCTTCGGCCCACATAGTGCAAGTGTCAACTAAGGTCAGGATGAACCTGTTCCTTCTTTTGGTCTTTTCCAGAGGACCAATAATGTCGACAGCAACCCGTTCAAATGGAGTCCCTACTATTGGCATTTGCCCCATAGGTACTGGGGGTGTCAAGTGCTTGGGTGCTACCCGTTGGCACTGGGCGCAGGATTTCACGTACCTGACAATGTCAGAGTTCATTCCTGGCCACCAATAGTGGTTTTTTATTCGCTGAATAGTGGCGTTTTGTCCCATGTGTCCGCTAAAGGGAAGAGAGTGCCCCATTTCTAAGATCTGGTTTCTGTACTGCGTCGGTACTAGGAGCTGGTTATTCCCCGTGTCCGGGTTGCCCGTTCTACGATACAATACACCATCCTTAGAAAAGATGTCTCCGTTGTGTCTGGGGTCCTTAGCCATGGGCAGTTTTTTAAAGCAGGGCGCCAGAGTAGGGTCCTTTTGTTGCGCCTCCTTCAGTTCATTCGGCAACAAGTTTGGCGCAGGCTCCCTCTCCTTCTTGGCTTGCCCTCTTGTGGTTACCGCTGCCACAATCGGCTCCTTAGGTCTCCCAATGAACACATATCTACATCCCAGGATAACTGGGTAGATCGGATCATCCATTATGGCCGCTTTAATAACTCCTCTGACAAAGTCAGAGTGTATTTCTACCAGTGCGATAGGAAGCGTCCTGGGTGCATCACTCCTGAAAACTCCACTAAGTTTGACGGTTTCCTCTGTCTCCTGACCGGGTTTGACTAGGTGCCTAGCGACAATACAATCAAAACTTAATCCAGTGTCAAAAAGACAAGTAGTGGAGGTACCGTTCAAAATTACAGTTCCTCGAGTTGAGGGTCGGTCCCCCTCAGGTTGAGAATCACTGACATTGACTCTACCTTTCGAGGCTGTATGCAAACATCCAATGCGGTTTGCACCGGTTTGTTTGCCCTGATCAGACGTTCCTGGTGTAGGGGTCTTCCCTTTTCCTTGACCTTGGTGGCCGCGCTGCCACGTAGGCTTGTTGGGTTGATCAGAATTTGTGTTGGGGGGGTATCGGGTTTTGTAGAATTTCGATTTTTCCTGGGGAGGTTTCTGGGTATTGTTATCTCGTTGGTTATAATGTTGAGAGGAAGTGGAAGAATAGGATGCCTGCTCTAGATTCTGTTTTCGAGATGGCTCATCGGTGGGTTTACGTTTAGTGCTGGGAAGTTCGGCCATTGCATTGCTATAGCGTTCGGCTTTATTGAGTATGTCTTCAAGCCTGACTGCCCCCTGTTCCGCCAAAAATCTACGTGTTTCATTCGACAAAGTGGATTTTATCTGCTCCACAAGAACAAGTTCGAGGAGTCCCTCATATGAAAGAGGTAGGTCAGATAATTCAATGCACTTTGTCAGATAACCCGTGAGACGTGAAGAGAACTGGGGAAATGTTTCCGTGCTCTCTTTTCGGCTGTTTCTGAACAACTGCAGAAACTTTCGGGCAGTCATCTCAAACTGCTGTAGTAAGGCCTTTTTCAACATGTCGTAATCATGTTGATTCGGTCCCAGCTTTGTGTACACGTCATAAGCATTGCCTTTCAGTGACGTTGAAAGTTTGAGCGCCCAGCGGGTACTCTCTAACCCATAAAGATTCGCGAGTCTCTCGAATTTTTTCTAGGTAGCTGTCAATTTTTTCGTTAGGGCTAGGAAAAGATTCTAAAGAAAACGACATAGCAGTTAATTGGGCAGATTGAGTACTGGAGAGGTCCATTGATTGAGACTGGGGCGAAGACGGCTCTCCGTTAGTCGAAGTAGAGGCGCCCCGACTCTCTAGAGCCTTAAGCGCCAGTTGATGCTGTCTTTCCTTGTCTCTCTCTCTCTCTCTCTGCGAGTTTCCATCTCTGCTTCAATTTTCTTCTGTTCCAAAAGACGTTCTTCCGCTTCTTTCTTATCTGCCCTCTCCTGGGCTTCTCTCCTCTCTGTTCTTTCTTTCTCTTCCTTCCTCTCAGCTTCGGCTCTCTGTTGCTTCGCCTTCCTCTCAGCTTCGGCTCTCTGTTGCTCCGCGTCATATATTTCCAATTCCTGGTTAATAAACGCGTTTGCAGCTTCTGCATCTAATCCTGCCTCTTTCGCTTCCAGCCTCAAGATGGACCTCATCTTTATCCTCTCTGCCATTGTTAAAGAATAAGATGAAGTATGCTTAGAGAACTAGTAAGAAGAAACGCGAAAGGGAGGAACTCTGAACCGCTACGAGAAAAAAAAACACAAGTACAAATTTACCTGTGTTACCTCCTACCTGTACTGTGCAAACTTATCGCTGCTATTATCTGGCAATTAAGGCTCTAAACGCAAGCGACTATGCCACTAAATGGTAAGTTACACTGGAAAAGAATCTACTTTTACTAACAGTAGAGAAAAATTTATATTAAAACAATTTAAAAGGAAAAAAAAAAAATTTCCCCTAAATTTTAAATCTCTGACAACAAACTCCGTCCCTAAAGTCAATTATTGAGATGAGACGTTGTTAACTTAATTTTTAAAAATCAGAACAATCCGTCTTTAGCTAAGCTCAACTCTTCTTAACTTCAAAAACCTTAGTGACTGTAAAACAATCACGCAATCCCAGCAACTTTTATAAAGAAAGAAATATAATTATCTCCGCCAGAGGATAATTAAAATAGCAAATATATTTGTTTATCTGTACTTTCTACTGCTGTGGAGAGAAAACAACCTGTAAATATGCTGTGTGGACAACCCAAATACTTAAAGAACGTTTGTCTAGGGGTGTAATTATTTATTTATTTCCCTAATTCACAAAGACAAATCATTCACACTCTACCTAGTTAGACCCAAACTAAATCAGACTCAAAATATCTTTAACCCGGCTATGCGATTGCCTCAAATGTAGCTCAAGATCCCAGAACCAGCCCACAAATATGTGTGCATCAAATGTATCTCAAAATTATCCCAGACGAGCCGGCCAAATATTGTCGTAAATTTATTTTGAGAGAAAAGAGTCGTAGAAATAGTGGTCCGGTTTAGAGTGGAAAATGATGATGGAAAGCTCAGTGATAGAAAATGTAGAGATTTAATAGTTACTTCACAGCGTGCTGGAGGAGAGTAAAGACAGACTTATTTACGACAAATCGTGTCTCTCAATCTTCTCTTTCACTCTCCTGGTCAAACAATTATTTGCCAGTTTTCCAGACTCGCATCTGCGCGCACACCGATTCGGTGTTTTCAAACACACACACGACGTTGATACAAACTATATTAAACGAATAGGGGAAATTGGGCTTTGGGTATATCCAACACACAGAACTAAATGAGTTTATGTGATTTTATTCACTTTAAACATCAATCACTAAAAATATCAGATATTACATAAATTATCATAAGTACACAAATGCAAATAACAAGTTTGGGAAGGGGTGAAGAAGATTGGTATCGACTAAGCCCTTCCCGCTTATTAGACAAAGACAAACCCAGTCCAGAGATAGATAATATCAGGAACATAGGTACGTTAACCTAACAGTAAAGTTAATTACTCTGAAAGAGGTGTTACCAAGTTTAGGTATAAGTGATAGAAAAAAAAACTGTTCTTCCCAGCTGTTCTTCCCTTTACTAAGCAAATGGAAAGGAGGTGGTTTTAAACAGAGTTAACAAATTATCAACTATCCCACTTAAAGGAACAATGTAGGGTATACAGAAAAGATATATGTTACCAGGTAAGCAAGTTAACAAAATGGTCACACAAAAGAATTAATTTCCTGTCATTCATACACGCGCTAGCAAAGGCCTTCACTCATCTTGCTCTCACTTACCGATTGTGAAAAAAACAATCTTGTACTCCATAGAATAACACAACAGCAGTTACACCTCAACTAAATGTATGAGTGTTTGTTCAAGTTCTAGCCCCAGATTATCGGGTAGGCGGTCAGCACATAAAAGGGTCCCGTAATCGCTGGAAAATGAATCTGTAGTTGTGTCTCTTTTCTTAATAACAGTTTCTATGGGAGGGCACGGTCTCTGATACCGGGGTGAGGATGGTGTGGTCTATTTGACTATGCCGCGGATAATAAAATTCTTACGCGTGCTGGTACACTTTATCCGTGAGGTATGGTTTAAGTCCAGTGAGAAAACTAGTCACATCACTGTTCAGGAAATCATGAATTATCTCTCTGTGTCAGTAAACTAACAAAGCTCGGGCCAGTGTTCTTCTTCCCGTTACGACTTAAGTTGTTTGATGGTGCGTTAAATTTGTCTTTGGGTGTGCTTTCTTTGCTATAAGTTAGATAGCGGAATTCCAAACATAGAATCGCCTCAAAGATTAAAAAATTTACACAGTCTCAACAAGTTCTGCGTCAGGGGAACTCTACACACTGTTTATGCTTTGCTTTGCTTAGATTGATTTCTTTATTGCTTTCTTAATGCTGGGATCGCACAGGTTACGATCACTCTGTATGAAAGGAAAAAAAGACATGTAATATACCGAAAACAAATAACCTTCTAAAGCGCGATGAATTTCCCGTTAAGCCTATAATACACTCGAGTATTTAATTATGTATTTAATAAACACTGCGCGAATTCTAGTGGTTAAAAAACCCACATCTATAAAACTAGGACTTAACTGAATTTATTAATTATAAATTCCTTCGCGACTTTAAAAGTTAATTTAAGCATCTATTATCTTTTGAAATAATATAATAGATAGATCATTATATTTAAACTCTGGAACTCTTGAGATGGTTTAATTAAATAGATTTAAATTAACACAAAATCCCTTGAAATAGAATGACTGACTAGACCACTGATCACTTTACACAATATATATATTTTACCGCTTTGCACAGAATTAGAAATCACTGCAAATATATATAAAATCCAGGGGAAAATCTATAACAAGATTTCAATAAAGCTAGTGCTTCTGTAAAGGTCTGGCCAGCGAGTGATAACGTGTCTAGTTCTTCATGGTCTATTTAGCTAAAATGAAATGTAAGTTGAGTGGGACATGATAAACTTGACAACTTATTTGATCTCACGAACTTTTGGGGATCTGACCGCCAAATCAAGAGAAGAAGCCGCCCCCTGGTCTTCGTATCCGCTCGCTGCTGCCCGTTTCGCTTTCCCCCGTTCGCTCGGTTCCTCGATTGACACCGAGACGCGAAATTAGCGGCAAGCAACTGCGTCTCGTATCAGGGAAAACTACTGTCTTTGATAGCGCCGATAGTCTCCCCTAAGATCCCTCGGTCTGTCTCTTTGATCTCGTCGCTGTATCCTACATGAGTCCCGGTGGAATGAGTTCTGGCAAACGAAAAGTTACAACAAATGTTCAGGGGTTCTAATGTTATGAAAAGCTAAAAGTCCCTTTAAATCATCCATCATATCAGGGAAAATTCACTTGTCAAACTAGACGTACGTCACAAGAAACTATATTAGTCAAAGACACAATATACACACTATGTGAAAACATCATGTGACATGTAGATGGTATAGAAACTATATTAGTCAAAGCCACAATATAAACAATGTGTGAAAACATAATGTGACATATCGATGGTATAGAAATTATATTAGTCAAAGCCACAATATAAACAATGTGTGAAAACATAATGTGACATAAAGATGGTATAGAAATTATATTAGTCAAAGCCACAATATACGATCGTTCCGTCGAGCGCTTTCGCCACGACAAAGACCTTAGATTCGTGATAGAAAACATAATGTGAACATATAGATGGCATAGAAATTATATTAGTCAAAGACACATTATAAACAATGTGTGAAAACCCGTGCGTTTGTCAGGGGTATCGATGGTTGATACAGATATTAGTCGCGTGAAAGGACACAGGTATAAACAATGTGTGAGCTACATGATATGTGACATTGTTGTTTGTAGAACATTTATTAGTCAAAGAACAATATAAACAATGTGTGGGAAACATAATGTACATATCGATTGTGTAAGTAAATTATATTAGTCAAAGCCAAATATAAAACATGTGTGAAAACATAATGTGACATACGATGGTATAGAAATTATATTCAGAATTAAACAATGTGTGAGTGCTCAAGATGATATGAAATTATATTAGTCAACGTCACAGTGTGGGAAAACGGCCATAATGCTGACATAAAGATGGTTAGAAATTTATTAGTCAAAGACGCCACAAACAATACTAATTTGACAATAGATGGTATGTAATTATATTAGTCAAAGACACATTATATGTTTCCAGTGACATATAGATGGTATAGAAATTATATTAGTCAAAGACACAATTATAAGTCTTTTAAAACAATAAGTATCGAACAAATTTATTTCAAAAACCCACATTATAAAAAACGGTGTAGAAACATAATATTTATAGATGGTATATAAATTATATTAGTCAAAGACACATTATAAACATTGTGTGAAAACATAATGCTACATATTGATGGTATAGAAATTATATTAGTTAAAGACACAATATAAACACTGTGTGAAAACATAATCTGACATATAGATGGTATAGAAATTATATTAGTCAAAGACACAATATAAACACTGTGTGAAAACATAAGTGACATATAGATGATATACGAGGGTTGCTCAGAAAGTAATGCCCCACTTTTTTTTTCTTTTTTTTTTTTTCTCGGAAACTATTTATTCACAATGTATGAAATTCACGCACAGTATAACTGGATGTATCCTTCGCACATGCTATTTTTCCACATAATCTCCGTCCACTTCTACGGCCTTACGCCAGTGCGAAACAAGGGCATGCATGCCTTCCCTGTACCAGCTCGTTTCCTGTTCACGTAGCCATGCCTTCCCTGTACCAGCTCGTTTCCTGTTCACGTAGCCATGCCTTCCCTGTACCAGCTCGTTTCCTGTTCACGTAGCCATGCCTTCCCTGTACCAGCTCGTTTCCTGTTCACGTAGCCATGCCTTCCCTGTACCAGCTCGTTTCCTGTTCACGTAGCCATGCCTTCCCTGTACCAGCTCGTTTCCTGTTCACGTAGCCATGCCTTCCCTGTACCAGCTCGTTTCCTGCTCACGTAGCCATGCCTTCCCTGTACCAGCTCGTTTCCTGTTCACGTAGCCATGCCTTCCCTGTACTAGCTCGTTTCCTGTTCACGTAGCCATGCCTTCCCTGTACCAGCTCGTTTCCTGTTCACGTAGCCATGCCTTCCCTGTACCAGCTCGTTTCCTGTTCACGTAGCCATGCCTTCCCTGTACCAGCTCGTTTCCTGTTCACGTAGCCATGTCTTCCCTGTACCAGCTCGTTTTTTGTTCACGTAGCCATGTCTTCCCTGTACCAGCTCGTTTCCTGTTCACGTAGCCACGTCCTCACTGCACGAATCCCGCTCTCGTCATCTTCAAACCTTGTCCCACACAGTGCATCCTTTAGTGGCCCAAAAAGAAGAAAATCGGAGGGCGCCAGATCAGGACTATAGGGGGGATGGGGGAGCACAGTCCAACTAAATTTGGCGATTGCCTCCTGAGTTTTCAGACTTGTGTGAGGGCTGGCATTGTCGTGCTGGATCAAAATGTATACTGCATTCCTGTTAGGCCGCACTCGACGGTAGCGTTGTTTGAGTTTGTTGAGGGTTTTGATGTACGCGTCCGAATTGATTGTCTCACCTCTGGGCATCACATTCATAAGAATCACTCCATCAATGTCCCAAAAGACGTTGATCATGACCTTTAAGGTGGAGGGAGTTGTCTTGAATTTCTTTTTTCGTGGGTGATTGCGGATGATACCACTCCATTGACTGCCTTTTTGTCTCCAGCTCAAAATGGTGCGCCCAGGTTTCGTCACCTGTGACGATCCGGGACAAAAAGGCCTCCACCTCAGCATCAAAACGCTCCAACAATTCATAACAGATTATTTTCCTTTGATGTCTGTGGTCGGTTGTGAGACTTTGTCGTAAATTTTATCTGAGAGGGTGCTGATGAATATTGGTCCCTTTAGAGTGTAAAGTGATATTGAAGGCTCTGTGAGAATAAGGATTTAGGTGAATGAGGTAGTAGATTCACAAGCGCTGGGAAGGAGCAAGGACAGTCTCTTATTACAACAATATCTGTTTTCTCACAGACTACTCCTATCTCTCTTCTGCACAAACAATTGTTTGTCAGTTCCAGTCGCTCAACGCGCTCACCGATTTGGTGATTCTGTCGCTCAACGTACATGAATACAACCTACACAGATGGAAATGTTTGGAGTTTTAGGCCAACCGACAACCAACACAATTAATGATTAATACCTTTATTATCATAAAGGACTCACACATAATTGTACATTTACAGTCAAAAATCAAAGGTTACAGAATACAAATATAACTAGGGAAGAGGGGTTTTAGAGGGGAAATATCCCATCCACCGTTTCCCGTTTATATTTACTAACAGACAAAACCCGGTCCCAAAGACAAGAGGGGGGGGGGTGATCAGGGATAGGCAATTTAACCCACTGGTAAAGTTATTACTCTGAGGCAAGGGGTTACAGAAAAGGGGGGGGGTGTAGAGGAAAAGCTAGGGTTCTCAATTGTCTCCCTTTAAATCAACAAATTTTACGGGAGGGGGGAATGAACACAGTTACCCAATCCCGCTAGGAGAGATCCCGTACAAGGAATATAATGCACCTTAGTACAAGGTCGAACTAATTAAAAAGGTAAAGAAAAGATAAATCTCCTTTCATTCAAAAAAACACACTAGGGCTGGCCATCCCCACAAACACACACGCAGACTTACCGAAAGGTGAATTCTGGCACTTCATAGGAAATACATAAAAAAAACAGCACTAAACCTTGGCTTAGGTAAAAGTATTTTTCTTCCGTGTACAGCCCCAGATTTGGGGTTTGTTGAAGTTAACAAAGTATCCCGAAATCGCTGGACGTTGGAGTTTAACGGTACTGTTTATTTATTAGATAAAGTTCCTAAAGAATGTCACAGGCACTTGGCTAGGCGTGAGGTATGGTGTGGTTCCTAAAATTGGCACAGCTGGTGGAGATAACTTCCTTTTTCTCGTAATGTCACAAGTTAAGAAAACACTGAGGTAAGTTCTTCTTGGGGGGGGGGGGGGGGGGGGAAGGAAGGGTAAAATCCAAACTGTATTAAAGTTATAATTCTCTTTAACGTCTGCAAAATAAATTTACGCGTCAATTGTATTAGGAAATACTTTTAGCTGTAACATTAGTTTGCACTAGAACTTTGAAAATGGGTTTATTTAATAAGGTTAAATTTACACCACAATCCATTGAAATCAATTGAAATAACTCGACCACTGATCACTCGAAGCTAATGTATAAATTACCGTCTGCACAGAAAGAATACACTCCAATAGTCACGAAAGTAGATGAAATCCAGCAGGAATCCGACTATGCTAGTGCAACTAGGATTCTGTCAGAGCGAACGATAAAATGCAGTTTCTCGGAGTTCTCTATTTATACTTCTCGAATGTAACTTGAATAGGGCGTGTTAAATTTTCGCACCTTTCTTGAACTTGAGCAAAATCCGGGGTACCTCGCCGATGTGTTAATCGTGGCGATTCCTACGTTTTCCCCGGTCTACCGATTTCCTTCCGTCTCAGGCTGCTCGCATAAGAGTGCGAAAATTTCCCGAGAAGCTAACTCTGTGAGCTGAAAGTTCCTGATTCTTTAGATCGCGGCCGCTCCACGTTGAATTCTGAAGATCAGCCTGTTCTTTGATGGTAACGCTGTTCTGAGAGCTTTGGCAACTCCCACCAGGCGGGGTGACAGCCAGGTAAGAAAATGATCTGCTGTTATTGCTCTAGAAACAGGAGTGAGTCTGTGGCCCGTCCTTTTTCGGGCCGGCGTTAAGGAAAAGATTGCTATAAATTGTTCTCAGAAATGGTTGTGGGCGGGATTTAATCTCCCATCAAAGGCCATGCGATCTCAAACGTTCGCATAAGATAGCAGGCTACATATTAATGATCCAGCGTGTAAGGTTCTCGTGGAAATGTTGCATGCCGGTAAAAGTTACAACAGATGATCAGGGGTTCTAAAGTTATGAGAGGCCAATATTCTGTTTTCATCCATCGAGTCAGGGAAATTCATTTGTCATACTTAGACGTACGTCACAATCGTCCCCACTTTTGAGACATGGAAACTCGTTTTCATGTTTCATTTATGACAATGAAGCTGCCCTGATCGGTAGCTTTAGGATGATTGGCATCGTCGATTTTCTCCGCTTCCTCTGTGGTCCAGTTTCTACTCAAGAAGTCAGCTCCGACATTCTGTTTTCCTGGAATATATTCCACTTTGAAGGAATAAACACTCAATAGCAAGGCCCAACGCATTATCCTTGCGTTGAATTCCTTCTTGGCACCCAGGAAAGCTAGTGGAGCATGGTCTGTTTGCACCGTGAAAGAAGTACCATACAGAAACTCATGATGGCGTTTGATGCCATGAATCAGAGCGAGACATTCTCTTTCAACGACACTGTAGTTGCGTTCCGCTTTATTCAGTTTCCGACTGCCATAGGCAACTGGAAATAGCATGTTCAGGTCACTGTCATCGGCTTGAAGCAATGTTGACCCGATGCCCTGACCTGACGCATCAACTCTCAGTATGAAAGGTTTCTTAAGGTCAGGTAACCTTAGGATGGGGTATGCCGACAACTGTCCTTTCAAAGTGCTATACGCGTGTTCGCACTTTTGATCCCATATGACCTTATCAGGACAACCTTTCTTTGTGAGGTCAGTCAGAGGTGCTGTCAGTCCGTTGAAGTTTTGGATGTATTTCTGATAGTATGCACATAGCGATATGAAGGAACGTACGTCTTTCTTCGTTCGGGGTCTTTTTGCTGCCACAATTTTCTCCACGTTCTTCTTAATAGGCCAACTGCATCCGTGAGAAATAGTATGCCCCAGGAAGTCTAACTGTTCAAACCCGATGAAACATTTGCTAGGTCTGGCTGTGAGACCCGTTTCCTGTAGTCTCCTGAGGAGCATAGCAACCGTAGCAATATGTTCTTCATAGGTTTCCGATGCAATTAATATGTCATCCATGAAATTATGGATATGGGGACTTTGCAAAGGCTCTAGAAGCTTCCTCATCATCCTGGTGAATACTCCTGGTGCGTTATGCAAACCGAACGGCATCACATTAAATGTGTAATGTCCTTCGCTAGTGCTGAAAGCTAACAAAGGTTTAATTTCCTCCTTGACTGGTATTTGATAATAACCTTTACTGAGGTCAATCTTGGAGAAGATCTTTGCTTTGCTGAGCTTGGTGAACAACTCAGAAACAGTTTGGAGAGGTTCGGGCTGGAATTCCGTTACAGCGTTTAGCAACCTGTAATCAAGGCACCGCCGAACTTCCTTATTGGGCTTCTGCAACAGCACTACACTCGAGCTGTAAGGAGATGTAGACTCACTGATAATTCCTGCCTGACGCAGCTTGTCTATTTCTCCGCGAAGTGCATCCGCTTTAGCGTACGGGATGGGGTAAACTCTGGTTTGAACAGGGGTCTCGTTTGTTAATTTCATATCAAATTCAATGAGATTTGTTCGACCAGGTACATCCGTTAAGACTGCACTGTACTGTTTTAGTAGAGCCCTGGTTTCTGTTTGTTGTTCAGGTGAGAGATTGTCGCCGAACTTGACATCTTTAAAGGATTCTGTGGGTTGCAGTGGATACTCCATGCAACCATCATCATCTTCCTCGTCTTCCGTTGCTATGGCGACAGCCAGGAGATGCTCGGAGGATGGCACCGGTCTTTCCAAATATTTCTTTAGCAGATTTATGTGGAAGACCTTCTCCTTTCCTTTGATGGAGATCTTGTAATTGGTACGTGAGATCTTTTTAAGGACGGTAAACGGCCCTTGCCATCCGATGCGAAGTTTATTGCTTCCGGTTGGGAGTAGCAACAAAACTTTCTCCCCTGGTTGGAGCTCTCTCTCTTTTGCAGCTTTGTTGTATCTTTTAGCGTGTTTAGCGCGGGCTTTCGTAAGGTTGGTTGTAGCTAGATCCCATCCTAGCTTTAGCCTTTCCTTGAGCTCAGATACATACTTGCTTGCAGAGACGACTGTCTCGTCAGCCTTTTGGTCTGTCAGGGACCGAAGTAAGGCTTCTAATGGCCCCTTTATAGGTCTGCCAAATAAAAGTGTAGCAGGCGGGAATCCCGTAGACGCTTGGGGAACCTCTCGGTAGGCGAATAAGGCAGCCGATATATATAGGTCCCAGTCTTCCGGTTTCTCCTGACCCAGCTTACGTAACATGGTGGTGAGGCTGCCATTAAAACGTTCCACGAGCCCATTTCCGGCCGGATGGTAGGGACTTGTGTGGATATGTTTGGCCCTCAAGATCTTAAAGATCTCCTCCATTAACAGGCTACGGAATTGGGATCCACTGTCCGTCAAAACTTGTTGAGGGAATCCCAACCGTGTAAAAATTTGCACAAGGGCTTCTGCGACATGATTGGAATTAGTGCATGGTAGCGGTACGGCTTCGGCCCACATAGTGCAAGTGTCAACTAAGGTCAGGATGAACCTGTTCCTTCTTTTGGTCTTTTCCAGAGGACCAATAATGTCGACAGCAACCCGTTCAAATGGAGTCCCTACTATTGGCATTTGCCCCATGGGTACTGGGGGTGTCAAGTGCTTGGGTGCTACCCGTTGGCACTGGGCGCAGGATTTCACATACCTGACAATGTCAGAGTTCATTCCTGGCCACCAATAGTGGGTTTTTATTCGCTGAATAGTGGCGTTTTGTCCCATATGTCCGCTAAAGGGAAGAGAGTGCCCCATCTCTAAGATCTGGCTTCGGTACTGCGTCGGAACTAGGAGCTGGTTATTCCCCGTGTCCGGGTTTCCCGTTCTACGATACAATACGCCATCCTTAGAAAAGATGTCTCCGTTGTGTCTGGGGTCCTTAGCCATGGGCAGTTTTTTAAAGCAGAGCTCCAGAGTATGGTCCTTTTGTTGCGCCTCCTTCAGTTCGTTCGGCAACAAATTTGGCGCAGGCTCCCTCTCCTTCTTGGCTTGCCCTCTTGTGGTTACCGCTGCCACAATCGGCTCCTTTGGTCTCCCAATAAACACATATCTACATCCCAGGATAACTGGGTAGATAGGATCATCCATAATGGCCGCTTTTATAACTCCTCTGACAAAGTCAGAGTGTATTTCTACCAGTGCGATAGGCAGCGTCCTGGGCGCATCACTCTTAAACACTCCACTAAGTTTGACGGTTTCCTCTGTCTCCTGACCTGGTTTGACTAGGTGTCTAGCAACAATACAACTAAAACTTAATCCAGTGTCAAAGAGACAAGTGGTTGAGGTACCATTCAAAATTACAGTTCCTCGAGTTGAGGGTCGGTCCCCCTCAGGTTGAGAATCACTGACATTGATTCTACCTTTCGAGGCTGTATGCAAACATCCAACGCGGTTAGAACCGGTTTGTTTGCCCTGATCAGACGTTCCTGGTGTAGGGGTCTTCCCTTTTCCTTGACCTTGGTGGCCGCGCTGCCACGTAGGCTTGGTGGGTTGATCAGAATTGTTGTTGGGGGGGTATCGGGTTTTGTAGAATTTCGATTTTTCCTGGGGAGGTCTCTGGGTATTATTTTCTCGTTGGTTATAATTCTGAGAGGAATTAGAGGAATATGATGACTGCTCTAGATTTTGTTTACGAGATGGCTCATCTGTGGGTTTACGTTTAGTGCTGGGAAGTTCGGCCATTGCATTGGTATAGCGTTCGGCCTTATTGAGTATGTCCTTAAGCCTGACTGCGCCCTGTTCAGCCAAAAATCTACGGGTTTCGTTTGACAAGGTTGCCTTTATCTGTTCCACAAGAACAAGTTCAAGTAGTCCCTCATATGTAAGAGGTAGGTCAGATAATTCAATGCACTTTGTCAAATAGCCCGTGAGACGTGAAGAGAATTGGGGGAATGTTTCCGTGCTCTCTTTTCGGCTGTTTCTGAACATTTGCAGAAATTTTCGGGCGGTCATTTCGAACCGCTCTAGCAAGGCCTTCTTAAGCATGTCGTAATCATGTTGGTTCGGTCCCAGCTTTGTGTATACGTCATAAGCATTCGCTTTTAGTGACGTCGAGAGTTTAAGTGCCCAGCGGGAACTCTCTAACCCATACAGATTTGCGAGCCTTTCGAATTTTTCTAGGTAGCTGTCAATTTTTTCGTTAGGGCTAGGAAAAGACTCTAAAGCAAAAGACATCGCAGTTAATTGGGCAGACTGAGTGCTGGAGAGATCCATTGCTTGAGACTGGGGCGAAGACGGCTCTCCATTATTTGAAGTAGAGGCACTCCGACTCTCTAAAGCCTTGAGCGCTAATTCATGCTGTCTTTCCTTGTCTCTCTCTCTTTCCCTGCGGGCGTCCATCTCTGCCTCAATTTTCTTCTGCTCCAATTGACGATCGTCCGCTTCTTTCTTCCTAGCTTCTTCCCTCTCTTCCTCCGCGTCATACCTTTGCAGTTCCTGGTTGATAAACAGATTCGCGGCTTCTGTGTCTAATCCTGAGTCTTTCGCTTCCTGTCTCAAAATGGATCTTATCCTAATTCTCTCAGCCATTGTCAAAGAACTGGATGCTTCTAAGACTAGAGAATAGTAAGATGGAACAAGAAGGGGAAAAACTCAAAGCCGCTACGAGAAAAACAAAGTAAAAAAAAAATTTACTGAATGACCTCGTGTGTTAACTTATCGCCGCTATTATTGTCACTTAAGACTCGTAACGCAAGCAACTATGCCAATTAAATGGTAAGTTACACTAGAAAAGAATCTACTCTTACTAACAGTAGAGAAAAATTTATATTAAACAATTTAAAAGGAAAAAAAAAAAAATTTCCCAGAAAATGTTAATTCTCTAACAACAAACTCCGTCCCTGAAGACAATTTTTGAGATGAGACGTAGTTAACTTAATTTTTAAAAATCAGAACAATCCGTCTTTAGCTTAGCTCAACTCAAACGCTTCATAACCTTTAGTGATTGTAAAACAATCACGCAGTCCCAGCAATTATATAACCACAAATTTTCAATTCCCTCTGCCCGAGAATACAAATGTGACAATCTTTTATTATCACTAACTGCCTGTTCCTGTGGAAAAACAAACCTGTCTTAATTATTGTGTGGTTGGCCCAAAATACTGAACGGCTTGGTCTAGGGGAAGTAATACTTTTAAAGATTATACCCTACTTCACAAAGACAATCAACCACACTCTATTTAACTAAGTTCAGAATCTCGAACGAGCTAACCATATATTGTCGTAAATTTTATCTGAGAGGGTGCTGATGAATATTGGTCCCTTTAGAGTGTAAAGTGATATTGAAGGCTCTGTGAGAATAAGGATTTAGGTGAATGAGGTAGTAGATTCACAAGCGCTGGGAAGGAGCAAGGACAGTCTCTTATTACGACAATATCTGTTTTCTCACAGACTGTCGCGAGATGTTTTTTTGTTTAGAGGGGAGAAAGTGTAAGTATGACAGACTTGATGGAAGAATAAAAGATAATCTCTAGAGGAAACTCTTCCAGACTGCAAGTTGAATGCACAGTCTCTCCTCGGGAATAGTCCACTCAAAAAACTTTCTAAGAGAATTCTGGTGAAACTAAACAGGATATTCTCTAGGCGATAAATTCTATATCCGATATCCTACAAAAGACTATGTATAGTACATATAGATGGATAAGAGATTTGGTGCCCAGCCACATTAAAAGTATCCTGACCCAATAGTGTTATTTAATTTTGGCTCTGCCCCCAGGGTGTAGATTTATGTTATTAAAACTATACAACCCAATTAAATATTACAAAGAAAATAACAACAGACTCTGTTATGTAAAGTTTTCAAAAATGAAAATAGAATCTCCCAATATATTCAAATATACAACTAATATGTTCCCTAATCTATGAATGGTTCTGATCCATGTCAGAATTAATTTTTAATCATAGGACAATAGGAATATTCTGTAGTGGTTCTGCTGGCATGTTCAGATACTCATCTCAATTGCTGAATTTATGTAGTCAATATGTCAAAGCACTCCAGGTCCAGCAAGGTCTTTTTAGGGTTTTGGAGGATGGCAAGCTGCTTTCTCCGTCTTGACTCAGGGCGCATCACCAGCTGGGATGGATTAAGTCTGCCCTTGAGAACACTGCTTATGGTTTAGTCTTCTGGTATGACAACCTGGTATGACAACCGGATAGGACTGGATTGACAAACAATTGAAGCTCCATTAGTAATCATGCCAGAGAAGTCATTTCCCATATCTGCTGGGCGCTAATCGTCCATCAGAAATCTAACAAACATTCATAGCTAACATCAATAACAAAGTACTATTTATTATCTATAAAGTACTATAGCATAACTGATGTTATAAGCAAACAGGTGGGTCTCAACCTATATCTGGCTTCCAGCTTGTTTACCGCAGTGATTTTCAACATATGGGCTGTTAACTTCACCAACTGTGAAGTTTGGGGCAGTGGTCATCAAAAGTTTGAGAACCACTGGTCTACCTTTTAAGCCCATAGAGCAGTAAATTCAATTTGGGGTCACTGTCAACACTAGTTTGAGAACCACTGGGTAAGAGTTTTCTATTCTGCTGTAACATGTTGGGGTGTCATTGTTGCCAAGGTTTGAGAACCACGGAATTACAAGTCAGTCAACATATTCATTTATAAAATTGCTATTGCTGTTGCCCATTCATTACATACTTCTGTGTTTATGTGATAGGCATTCATATACCTTATTAATACCATCATAACATAGGATACATGCACATTAACACATAAAAAATATAATAAGGATATTTGCAGAAATCAGTTCAGGATTAAAATATGACAAGGATAATCATGGCTGAAATCATACAGTAGAATTAGTAGAAATCAATCGGTATAAAACAGGACAAGGGTAGTTCATATATGAAACTGTCAGTATACATAATGTTGTTGTCTCCTGTACAAAATCAAGGATATTAATTTCTGTCACAGTGAAAAACAAAAGATACTGACATGATATGTTGTAGATAAACATATGATTAATTCATGTTATTCATATAACAATATAGATCACTTACTCGCTGCACTCATAACCACTGCTGTTTAGAATGACCGGTCCCCTCTGTATTTCTTGACCAGGCCGGTCGCTGCCTAGCGAGAGAATGGCGCTTACCAGACTATGCCTTGAAAATCGCGCCTAATTCCTCCAGGTTTCAGTTTGGTTGCTGAGGTCAAAGGTCAAAAGACAATATACAGCGCTCCTATCCATTGGCTAAACTGTAATTATTCAGGGCGCGGTGTAAAAGTTCACAGTGGTAAAAGGTCACAGTGGTTTTGCCAGTCAAACGTAGAACAAAGGAATTTATTTCCCGCAGCAAATGGGAGATCTCCTGATGTGTATTGATGAGAGGTCGATATTCCAGAGAATTTAGAGAAAAGGAATGTTTTGGTATGAGAACAGATTGACAGAGAGAAAAGAAGGCGAATACACTTCGTGACATAGGCCCCCTTTTAAAAGTTATGCCTACGGCTAACTTAAGTTGAGCCGACTATTCTCTTCTGTCTGCTAATACCTTCCTGTTTCATATCTCTCGTTATTCAATCCCATTGTTTCATCTTTTCCCTCTGTCGAACGGTATGCCTGTAATCAACACATCTCTATCCGTTTCCTCATTGTCAAGGAGTTGAGGGATGTTAAGCAATCCTGCTCGTATGATCTTCCCTCTCTTATGTTCCTCCTTGTGCACCTTACATTGTAGCTTGCCTCCTGGGAAAGAGGTTGCATTAAAGCCTACACTCTGCTTGCAATGCGGTCTATAGCAAATAGTTTTGCGTGATGAGGTTGCCAGCCTCATACACAACCTTATTTTAGTCATAGTACTTGACCTGCCTAAGGACACATACCTATCTCCCCAGGTATGAGAGCGTTTATGATCTTCTATCCCTGTTTCTCCAGTGACAGAGAAAGATAAGTCTACCAGTTGTTCCTGCCCACCAGGTACCAAGGAAATTTGAACCCGCTTCACTTTCTGATCCCAGAGAGTGGGTGAGGTTATTGGAACGGAGTGAAGACTAAGTGCTTGAGGTTCCTGTTCCTCTACAGCTGCTTCTCCCATGTTAAAGGAAGATATTTCTGAAACATGTTTCATCCCACCAGGTACCAAGAAACTCTGGCCCGGCTTCACTTTCTGCACGCAGTTAGTGGGTGAGACTATCAAAACTTGTTCAGAATTAAGTGCACTGGGGTGGTCAATCCCTTTGCACTCTTCCAACTTTTCAGTGAAAATATTGGAAGATGAGTTAGGCATTGGAGTCTCCATAGCCTGTTCAGTCACGCCATCTCTGGATCGTGCTGAGTCTCCTAAGATGATATATTTCCCTCCTTGAGGTATGGGGTAAATTCGTTCTTCCAATATTGCGGCCTTTACTTTGCCGTTTACAAAGTTCGACCTAACTTCTACATAAGCTAAAGGCAAAATCATCCTTCTGTTGTTTATCATGGGTGCGGTTACCTCAACATCCTCTTCGGTGACTTGATCAAGGTCGATGACAGAGGCTGAGACAAGGGCATCACACCTAAGACCTTGATAATACAAACAGGTGATTTCTTCTCCATTTACTGTGGCAGTCTCCACATTTTGAGAATCCCTGTATCCACTCCGGGCCTTCGTCAAGTTCCCATCCATGGTAGGGACCTTAGCTTTGTATGAAGTCTGTGGGTTTGGGTCTCGGCGCCTACAGTCTAACTGATGTAGGGTGGCCGACAGGTGATGCTCAAGAACATCCCTTCCCTTCCCATAGGTTTGCGTAATCCTTTTCCGTTGAGTGATCCTATTTGGTTGAGCGATCCTATTTACTTGAGCGATCCTATTTACCAGGTTGTTTGTGCGGCTGTTTTTGGTATGCCTGTTGTGAGTTTTTGCTGAGGATGAGGAAGGTCTCTTCAGATTATTTGCACAGCTGTGCTTAATCTCGTTTTCAGGACAGTCTAGAGGTCTCTGTTTAGCTATCCTAGCCTCTGCTCTGTCTGAGCCTGAATTCTGAGACATAGACTCGGCTTCATGTGATACCGTTATATTTACCGCGGAGGGTGGTGATGCAACTGGCAAAGGAGTGGCATGATGAGTATTCCTAGATTCAAGTTTATCCATGGATTCCATTTTTGTAGGTTGAAACTGAGTTTCCATTTCTTGCAGTTCTTCCTTACACTGGAGGGATTTTTCTTGTCTTTGTCTCTCATGTTCCACATTCTCTTCCTTGCATTTTGCTCTCCATTCGTTCTGTTGCCCCATTATGCTCATGAAACATTCTACCTGTTCCGAGACATAATTTTCCAGCAAACTTCCCGAGAAGCCAGATAATTTTCCAATCTTATATGATTGCGCTGTCCATTTCTTCAGTCCTTTTATCTCATCCATTTTAACAGCAGTGGTTTTGCTGAGCGAGTATGAGATCTCTAACTCACTATCAAATAAATACAGGCTAAATACTTTCTATAGCCGTAACTAAACTAAAGTATTTTAACAACCTATGTTATTTAAAACCAGCATACATAAAATATAACAAATATTAGTTAACAACATGTAACCAATAACCAGCAGTACCACCAAGAATAGTTTTCATAACATAACTTAAAATCTGTTTTTCTTGTAAAAATTTATATGTAATTTAGTCTAGGGTAATTTATATGTCCCCTCTTTAATCTAATCCTAGACTTGGACACCAGTAAGTGACAAGTACCTACAGCAGTAGTGGTCTAGAAAAGATAAGAGTTTTCATATCTCAGACAAGTGTCTAAATATGAAAAAAAGTAGATCCCGGACGAGCCCCCAGTGTCGCGAGATGTTTTTTTGTTTAGAGGGGAGAAAGTGTAAGTATGACAGACTTGATGGAAGAATAAAAGATAATCTCTAGAGGAAACTCTTCCAGACTGCAAGCTGAATGCACAGTCTCTCCTCGGGAATAGTCCACTCAAAAAACTTTCTAAGAGAATTCTGGTGAAACTAAACAGGATATTCTCTAGGCGATAAATTCTATATCCGATATCCTACAAAAGACTATGTATAGTACATATAGATGGATAAGAGATTTGGTGCCCAGCCACATTAAAAGTATCCTGACCCAATAGTGTTATTTAATTTTGGCTCTGCCCCCAGGGTGTAGATTTATGTTATTAAAACTATACAACCCAATTAAATATTACAAAGAAAATAACAACAGACTCTGTTATGTAAAGTTTTCAAAAATGAAAATAGAATCTCCCAATATATTCAAATATACAACTAATATGTTCCCTAATCTATGAATGGTTCTGATCCATGTCAGAATTAATTTTTAATCATAGGACAATAGGAATATTCTGTAGTGGTTCTGCTGGCATGTTCAGATACTCATCTCAATTGCTGAATTTATGTAGTCAATATGTCAAAGCACTCCAGGTCCAGCAAGGTCTTTTTAGGGTTTTGGAGGATGGCAAGCTGCTTTCTCCGTCTTGACTCAGGGCGCATCACCAGCTGGGATGGATTAAGTCTGCCCTTGAGAACACTGCTTATGGTTTAGTCTTCTGGTATGACAACCTGGTATGACAACCGGATAGGACTGGATTGACAAACAATTGAAGCTCCATTAGTAATCATGCCAGAGAAGTCATTTCCCATATCTGCTGGGCGCTAATCGTCCATCAGAAATCTAACAAACATTCATAGCTAACATCAATAACAAAGTACTATTTATTATCTATAAAGTACTATAGCATAACTGATGTTATAAGCAAACAGGTGGGTCTCAACCTGTATCTGGCTTCCAGCTTGTTTACCGCAGTGATTTTCAACATATGGGCTGTTAACTTCACCAACTGTGAAGTTTGGGGCAGTGGTCATCAAAAGTTTGAGAACCACTGGTCTACCTTTTAAGCCCATAGAGCAGTAAATTCAATTTGGGGTCACTGTCAACACTAGTTTGAGAACCACTGGGTAAGAGTTTTCTATTCTGCTGTAACATGTTGGGGTGTCATTGTTGCCAAGGTTTGAGAACCACGGAATTACAAGTCAGTCAACATATTCATTTATAAAATTGCTATTGCTGTTGCCCATTCATTACATACTTCTGTGTTTATGTGATAGGCATTCATATACCTTATTAATACCATCATAACATAGGATACATGCACATTAACACATAAAAATATAATAAGGATATTTGCAGAAATCAGTTCAGGATTAAAATATGACAAGGATAATCATGGCTGAAATCATACAGTAGAATTAGTAGAAATCAATCGGTATAAAACAGGACAAGGGTAGTTCATATATGAAACTGTCAGTATACATAATGTTGTTGTCTCCTGTACAAAATCAAGGATATTAATTTCTGTCACAGTGAAAAACAAAAGATACTGACATGATATGTTGTAGATAAACATATGATTAATTCATGTTATTCATATAACAATATAGATCACTTACTCGCTGCACTCATAACCACTGCTGTTTAGAATGACCGGTCCCCTCTGTATTTCTTGACCAGGCCGGTCGCTGCCTAGCGAGAGAATGGCGCTTACCAGACTATGCCTTGAAAATCGCGCCTAATTCCTCCAGGTTTCAGTTTGGTTGCTGAGGTCAAAGGTCAAAAGACAATATACAGCGCTCCTATCCATTGGCTAAACTGTAATTATTCAGGGCGCGGTGTAAAAGTTCACAGTGGTAAAAGGTCACAGTGATTTTGCCAGTCAAACGTAGAACAAAGGAATTTATTTCCCGCAGCAAATGGGAGATCTCCTGATGTGTATTGATGAGAGGTCGATATTCCAGAGAATTTAGAGAAAAGGAATGTTTTGATATGAGAACAGATTGACAGAGAGAAAAGAAGGCGAATACACTTCGTGACACAGACTACTCCTATCTCTCTTCTGCACAAACAATTGTTTGTCAGTTCCAGTCGCTCAACGCGCTCACCGATTTGGTGATTCTGTCGCTCAACGTACATGAATACAACCTACACAGATGGAAATGTTTGGAGTTTTAGGCCAACCGACAACCAACACAATTAATGATTAATACCTTTATTATCATAAAGGACTCACACATAATTGTACATTTACAGTCAAAAATCAAAGGTTACAGAATACAAATATAACTAGGGAAGAGGGGTTTTAGAGGAGAAATATCCCATCCACCGTTTCCCGTTTATATTTACTAACAGACAAAACCCGGTCCCAAAGACAAGGGGGGGGGGGGGTGATCAGGGATAGGCAATTTAACCCACTGGTAAAGTTATTACTCTGAGGCAAGGGGTTACAGAAAAGGGGGGGGGGTGTAGAGGAAAAGCTAGGGTTCTCAATTGTCTCCCTTTAAATCAACAAATTTTACGGGAGGGGGGAATGAACACAGTTACCCAATTCCGCTAGGAGAGATCCCGTACAAGGAATATAATGCACCTTAGTACAAGGTCGAACTAATTAAAAAGGTAAAGAAAAGATAAATCTCCTTTCATTCAAAAAAAACACACTAGGGCTGGCCATCCCCACAAACACACACGCAGACTTACCGAAAGGTGAATTCTGGCACTTCATAGGAAATACATCAAAAAACAGCACTAAACCTTGGCTTAGGTAAAAGTATTTTTCTTCCGTGTACAGCCCCAGATTTGGGGTTTGTTGAAGTTAACAAAGTGTCCCGAAATCGCTGGACGTTGGAGTTTAACGGTACTGTTTATTTATTAGATAAAGTTCCTAAAGAATGTCACAGGCACTTGGCTAGGCGTGAGGTATGGTGTGGTTCCTAAAATTGGCACAGCTGGTGGAGATAACTTCCTTTTTCTCGTAATGTCACAAGTTAAGAAAACACTGAGGTAAGTTCTTCTTGGGGGGGAGGGGGGGGGGAAGGAAGGGTAAAATCCACTGAATATACGTGACAGACAGTGTTCAAGTAGATCGATGTTTTTTCTTCACAAATAGGGGCAGTGAATAAAATATGTTCTGCTTCCAGTTTTCTTTAAGGACTCTATATGAACTAGTATTTTTAAAGTGTTTCTTGAATGGCTTTTTTCTCAGTTACGTTCAGAGGAGCGGGGCCCATTACAGGTCGCCACAAGTTTAGCTTTAAAATGTTCATACGTTACTGGAGTTATCGAATTGAGTTTGGCAGAACTCTGTATATAATTAATAATTGCTGGGATGCAGGTTGAATGATCGTTCTGAATGAAAGATAATCAAAACAAGAAATGCATTACAAATCATATTATAATCTGACGCGATAAATTACAGTTAGCCTATTTACTTATTAGCGTCGTCAATTAACAAATCAGGAAAACTTCCCGTGAGTTAAAAATAATTAAAAGCACGTCTATCTATACAGAACTAAACTGTATTAAAGTTATAATTCTCTTTAACGTCTGCAAAATAAATTTACGCGTCAATTGTATTAGGAAATACTTTTAGCTGTAACATTAGTTTGCACTAGAACTTTGAAAATGGGTTTATTTAATAAGGTTAAATTTACACCACAATCCATTGAAATCAATTGAAATAACTCGACCACTGATCACTCGAAGCTAATGTATAAATTACCGTCTGCACAGAAAGAATACACTCCAATAGTCACGAAAGTAGATGAAATCCAGCAGGAATCCGACTATGCTAGTGCAACTAGGATTCTGTCAGAGCGAACGATAAAATGCAGTTTCTCGGAGTTCTCTATTTATACTTCTCGAATGTAACTTGAATAGGGCGTGTTAAATTTTCGCACCTTTCTTGAACTTGAGCAAAATCCGGGGTACCTCGCCGATGTGTTAATCGTGGCGATTCCTACGTTTTCCCCGGTCTACCGATTTCCTTCCGTCTCAGGCTGCTCGCATAAGAGTGCGAAAATTTCCCGAGAAGCTAACTCTGTGAGCTGAAAGTTCCTGATTCTTTAGATCGCGGCCGCTCCACGTTTAATTCTGAAGATCAGCCTGTTCTTTGATGGTACCGCTGTTCTGAGAGCTTTGGCAACTCCCACCAGGCGGGGTGACAGCCAGGTAAGAAAATGATCTGCTGTTATTGCTCTAGAAACAGGAGTGAGTCTGTGGCCCGTCCTTTTTCGGGCCGGCGTTAAGGAAAAGATTGCTATAAATCGTTCTCAGAAATGGTTGTGGGCGGGATTTAATCTCCCATCAAAGGCCATGCGATCTCAAACGTTCGCATAAGATAGCAGGCTACATATTAATGATCCAGCGTGTAAGGTTCTCGTGGAAATGTTGCATGCCGGTAAAAGTTACAACAGATGATCAGGGGTTCTAAAGTTATGAGAGGCCAATATTCTGTTTTCATCCATCGAGTCAGGGAAATTCATTTGTCATACTTAGACGTACGTCACAGACTTGAGGAACCGATCTTGCGCAAACCTTCGAATATCGGAGAGAGTCGATAATTGCCATCGCACTTCCATTGCTGGCTGAATGCTGTAGGGCCAATTGTCGACTTGTGATGCGACGATCCTCACGAATAATGGCATCGGCGCACTGCAACATGTCTGGGCTGGTGGCTGTGGCAGGACGCCCAGACCGCGGCCGATCATGCAGCTCCGTCTCTCCACTTCCTGATGCCTTAACTCTCTGAACCCAGCGTCCAACGGAGCTCCTATCGACTGCACAACTTCTATACACAATACACAAACGTTTGTGAATGTTCCCCACACTTTCTTTCTCCACCACCAAGAATTAAATTACAGCTCGTTGTTTGTAACGCGTGGCGTACACAGACGCCATTTTCACAGACTACTACAGCGCTACTATCTGTCGGACCACTGTGCAATTACGCACATGTACGCGAGAAACATCGGTGTTGCTACGTGTAAATTTTCGCTTTACTATCTTTATTCTGGGATGAGGAGAAAAAAAATGTGGGGCATTACTTTCTGAGCAACCCTCGTAGAAACTATATTAGTGAAAGACACAATATAAACATTGTGGTACTGCAGTTTTAATAGCCAATGTTGAGATTTACGAGTAAGGAAATTAAGCTACCATGTTTTGTTTTGTCCGTGACCCATTACATCCGTTGCCTTCGGTTGTTTTCAGCCTGCCTACAGTTTATTTCTTAAGATGAACCTTATCGACTACTCGCCTCGCTTGATGAGATCTGCCTGTAGTTATGACTTCGGCGACTTAGCTCTTAGGGTCACTTGGAAAACATGAACTCACTCACCACGATAAGGCTGAGAGCAGTGACGAGAATTAGGTACAGGAAATGACCAATGTCTTCAAGAAATTTAAAAAGAGAGACAAAATTGGCTTGTATAATGAAAACATTAATAACGGCAGCCATAGAAATACCTCTATAGCTTTATGACGTGACAACCGGTAAGATGGAAGCGCCTTAACCTCTCCCCTCCCTACTTGCCTTGTGGGTTAGACTTTTTAGTGAGAGGTTAATGGAGATACCAGTACACAAAAATCTTCGGAAGACATGGTAAGCCACCGTCTTATTGTCCCTTGTTTATCCATGAATCTAAACATTGGATATGTGGGACGTAGAGTTATTATTTTCGTCTATAGTTATGTGTACCCACATGCAAGTTACATACGACATTGTAGTTATCACATTACATGTAACACCGGAAGGGTTAAATACAAAACAAACAAAAAATTATCCAACACCGTATTGTGGCAAGTGCTGCAAACGATGACAGTTCAAGTGATCTTGACCTCTTATAAGCGAATGCTTGTTATACACACAGCAAGAGGCCAGCTGCGATTGGGTTGAATTTATTTAACTAGTGCTGCAACGGAACTCAGCTCAAGTAGAAATTATCTCTATCAAGCGACTGTTTACGTGCGCGTTCACCACAATACCGCAAAACGTTGGTCAATTGCATCGTTTTGAAATTAATTTAATGCTGATATTTTCTTGTGTGCTGAATTATTATAGAAATGAGTTAAATAAATATTACATATTTACAAGAAATAGTTTTTTCGCGATTGTGGTTGGCTGAAAAATGCCGTGTAAAAACACTAGGTCGGCCTCTTCCGAATCTAAAAATTATCCAGACCTCGACTAGCAGGAACAGTACATACCAGAGAAAATTTAACAGAGAAATTTATGAACATCATGACTGGTTGTGTGGCTGTAATGTAAAGAATGCATTATTTTGTTTTCCTTGTTTACTTTTCAACGGTGATACTACATGGACAAAGACAGGCGTAACGGATTTGATACATTTGCAAAGCAAGTTTCAGAAACACGAAAATAGCAGTCCACGTTAGATACGTTGCAGCATTGGGGATGCTGGGGACAGTGGATATTTCTTCACAGTTAAGCGAGGCATACAAATTAAATATTAATAAACACAATGAAGAGGTGAAAAGAAACAGAAACATTCTTTCAAAAATAATTGACTGCATAAAGTTTTGTGGGAAATTTGAACTTCCACTGCGTGGTCATGATGAAAGTTTTTTAAATGAATGAACAGTGCAGCACCCCCAATGACAACCCCCTGGAACCGCCACTGGGTTCGATTCTCATTAGATTCGCATATCGGTTCTATTATAGGTATAGTTATTATATCATTTATATATCTCTCAAGACTACTGTAATCAAACCCAGGTATGAGGAGAATATGCTGGTGTTGGGCGCACACTGATAACACAACTAATAATATTACAGCTAGTAACTTCCTTCAGTCACAACTGACTTCAGGAATGAGTCCCTGGGGTGCATATGGTTAGAAATAAAACTACCGACTCAGGGACAATTTCTAGTCGGGTATCTTTATAGAAATCCCAGTGCAGGAGCCATCTGGTACGAAGATTTCACCACTATGATGGATAAAGTATTTACCACTGCCAAAGAAATTATTCTTCTAGGCGATTTCAACATCGACATGCATAACACAAACCAAACGTGGGAAAACATCATACTATCTTACAACCTAAAACAAATAGTCAACCAGCCTACCAGGGTAACAAATGCATCATCCACAACAATTGACCACATCTACGTCACCTGTGCAGAAAACATTATACAATGCTCTGTTCCTACTGTCGCGATGAGTGACCACTATCCTATATGTTGCACGTGGTCAAAGAATAAATATAAAGCTCCAAGAAATAAACATATCAGTATTAAATTTAGAAGTTTTAAAAATTTCAACCGTGAACTATTTTTACATGATTTGCGAACTGCACCTCTTGCCAGTGTTTACCAGATTTCTGATCCCGATGACGCCATTGCCCATTGGACACGTATCTTTCTTTATGTGTTTGATAACCACGCACCAACTAAAGAAGTTCGTGTGAAACGACAGGTCAAATATCACACAAGCAGTGCTAGACGCCATGAGGCAGAGAGATCAAGCTCACAAAAACAAGGACTTTAACACATACAGAGCACAGAGGAACAAAGTGCAATATTTAATTCGTAGTGAAAAAAGAAATTACTTTAAAAATTTGGTTCAGAACAAAACAAACAGTAAAGATATATGGAAAGCAATCAACACCTTAGCGAACAAGCGAAATCTGTCAGTCTCGTCAACCCCTAACAGTTCATTTACTTGCACAGACTTCAGTAATTACCTTCATGCAGAAATAAACAGTCTTAAGTCTACAATACCAAATTCACCTTGTGACTTAGGCAGGCTGTCAGTATTTTGTGAGAACAAATGTACCAACACAATCCCATCCAACATTCCGTTTATGACAGTTAATGAAGTATATAACTATCTTCTAGGACTTAAAGATAATAACTCATCAGGACTAGACGGAGTCAGTAATCGAATACTGCGTTATGCGGCTCCAGCTATTAGTGATTCGCTTACATACATATACAATCAATGTATCGCACGGAGTTACTTTCCGTGGCACTTTAAAGTCGCTAGGTATATCCTCTCTTAAAACCTGGCACTTCCGACAATAATAACCTTGGTAACTATAGGCCAATCTCCTTAATATCATCGCTATCCAAACCACTAGAAAAACACATACATAAAATAACACTACAACACTTAGTTAACAACGGCTTGCTAATTGATAATCAGTTGGGGTTTAGACCTAAACATTCATGTCACACAGCTCTAACTAAGATGATTGACAACTGGCACTTAAATATTAATAACGATAACATATGTGGGGCAGTTTTTGTAGACTTTAAAAAAGCATTTGATATGATAGATCACGCTATTTTAATTAGAAAACTAGAAACATCAAAAGTAAACCTTCAACTAGTGACGATAATTAAATCATTCCTGTCAGACAGAAAACATGTAGTTTCTTACAATAACTCTTGCTCAAACCCAACCGTAATAAATACCGGCGTTCCTCAGGGCTCTATTCTTGGGCCTCTACTTTTTGCCATATACATTAATGACCTTCCACTACACGTCGAGCACGCATCCTGTGACCTATTTGCTGATGACTGTACTGTCTACACGAGTGATACAAGTTGCAACACACTCGAACTATCGTTACAAAAAGATACAGACAATCTGATTAGGTGGAGCATCGGAAATCGCATGCTAATTAATATAATTAAAACAAAGTGCATGTTAATATCAACTAGACAAAAATTACAAAATTCTGAGAAAACAACACTTCAGATCTGTATTGGTACCTTACCAATTGAAAACGTTAATGAACATAAAACTCTAGGAATAGTCGTTGACCAGCATCTAAATTGGAACTCACATGTTCATGCACTGACCAAGCAAACGGCACAGAAAGTTTACCAGTTAGCTAAAATCAAACATTTCCTAGATGAAGATGCACGTAAATTGTTCTATATATCTCACATACAAACAAACCTTGACTATTGCTCCACAATCTGGGATGGTTGTTCTATGTCCAACACAAAAAGACTCCATTCACTACAAAAGCGTGCAGTGCGTCTAGTTTCTGACAACTGCCAAGCACAGTGTGTAGATCTATATAAAGATCTCAAAATACTGCCTCTAAGAAAGCGCTTTCTGTTCAACAAAGCTAAATTTGTTCACAAAATCCTGTCACAGAATGCTCCAACATATCTGTGGCCAATGTTCAAATACAGTGAAAGACGCAGTCAACGCCTTAACAAAATACAAGTGCCCAAGCCTAGGCTTGACTTATTCAAGAAAAGCTTAGCTTACTCTGCTGCTCATCTCTGGAACTATCTTCCACATTATCTGAAAGATAACAACCTCAGTCCCTATTCATACAATCGTAAACTTTTCGATTACTTTATGAGTTCTGATTATCTGCCCCCCTAATGTGATTATTTTTCCGAACAAATGATATAATATCGAATGTAGGTTTAATGATGATGATAGTGTTTTTCAACATATATTTTGTTTCATGGTGATACTTAGTTTGTATTTTTCAACATACTTTATTTCATGTTTATAATTAGATACTGTGAATGTGAGTATGCTATTATTTTTACCTTTATAACGTTGAATTCCTTGAATTGATGGGTAAAATGTATGTGAGAATAAATGAAATCAGTATAAAAGACGAGAGAAAGGAAGGGCAGAATGTCAGACGGGCCTGCGTGCCCAATTCTCAACCCTTTGAAAATAAAGTTCGTTCGTTCTCTCTCTTAGACGGGCCTAAGTTCCTTTCTCTCAACACTTTGAAAATAAAGTTCGTTCGCTCTCTTTCAGTCCCTATTCATACAATCGTAGACTTTTCGAATACTTTATTAGTTTTGATTACATGCCCCCCTAATCAGATTATCTTTTCTTATAATATCAATTGTAGGTTCTAATGACGATGTTTGTACTTTTCTACATATTTTATGTCATGTTTATAAGTAGTTAATGTTAAAATACGTATGCTATTTTATTTTACTTTGCAACGTTGAATTCCTTGACATTGATATGTAAAATGCATATGGGAATAAATGAATTCAGTATGAAAGGTGAGAGAAAGGAAGGGCAGAATGTCAGACGGGCCTGCGTGCCCAATTCTCAACCCTTTGAAAATAAAGTTCGTTCGTTCGTTCGTTCGTTCGTTCTCTCAGTCACAACTGACTACAGGAATGAGTCCCTGAGGTGACAGCTCTCAGTCACAACTGACTTCAGGAATGAGTCCCTGAGGTGACAGCTCTCAGTCACAACTGACTTCAGGAATGAGTCCCTGAGGTGACAGCTCTCAACTGCTTTTTTTGCCTGGTGTACCTTTCGGCGCGATGTTTTCTCTTCTGCTGGTTGTGAGAGTTTCCTTTCGCCCAATCTGAGGCGACACCGTATAAATCATCACCTCTTGGTGCGATCGGCAGCTTCATTCTCCCTGGTAGCTGGATTTATATCCAGGACCTTCGTGTCTCTCTAGCACACATCTTTAAACCTCAGCTGCGACCAGTGATAGTCAAACAAGGCACCCATTATTATGATATCCCAGGGGTAAGAGATATAAAGGAAAGCCACAAACACACGGAGAGGGGAATAAGGTATAGGTAGGATAAGGGGGAGGGGAGAAGTTGTGGAAAAATCCTGAAAGGATAGCACGGGAAAAGAAGATTTAGCATGTATCTGTTGATGACATGTGCTCCGCCAGGAGCCGAACGGTAGTGAATGAATAATAACGAAATAATAGGTATAATTGTCACGTGACAGATAGGAATATGATAAATACATTTATTAGACTGATCCGGACAGAATTGTACAGGCTATGAACTCTGTTTTCCTACCTTGTTGGTAGAGGTAAAACGCGAGAAAGAACGAGATTCCCAAGAACCATTAGAAATGGTAAACAGCAGCATCTGTTCATACCGAAATTTAATGTTTAGAAAAAAAAATCTTGATTAACCTGTTTCACATACAACAAAAATACATCACTCATACACCCTGTGTCACATGCAATAAAAATACATCACTCATACACCCTGTTTCACATACAACAAAAATACATCACACATACATCCTGTTACACACACAACAAAACTACATCACACATATGCCTAGTTTCACACAACATGACCTGCTCTCAGACAGGAACGCGCGTATTCCCGCGTGTTTTGTTGTGTGTGTTTGCGCATGTCAGAGCGACAAGCGGCCAGTGTGACACGGTGACTCACCCTTTATCTTACAGGCGCGCGCACAATATAAGAATGGACATAACACGAGAAACAGAAGAGAGGAGGATTAGCGAGAACAAATTGAGAAGGAGAGACAAGAAAGCTGATAATAGACAGAATGTTGGTGAGGAAAGAGAGACATAGAAAGCAGATGAGAAAAGGTTGCATGACTGAGAAAATATAAAAAAGAGAAACAAATAAAACATGAGAGACAGAGAGAGTGAGAGAGACACAAAGAGTGAGAGAGAAAGGAGTGCACGTGAGAGAAGTTTGATTCTATTTTTAGAGAGGAAGTCGATAAATGATTATATGACAAGAATATTGATAACATAAAGTGTATGATGATGATGCCGATAGTAGTCTTGGTAATCATAGTGGTGTAGATTACAGGTGTAGTAGTAATGATGATGTAGATTATGGTTGTGGTAGTAAATGTAAGGTAGATTGTAGTAGTAATGGTAATGTAGATTGTGGTTGTGGTAGTAATGGTGATGTGGATTGTGATTGATGTAGTAATTGTGATGTAGACTGTGGTTGTGGTAGTAATGGTGATGTATCAGCGCCTACCCGAGACGCAGAGTGTTAGAATGCATTCCGTCAGACAGGGATATGAATGCTGTTATGGTAACTTTATAATGTTGCATGCCTTTAAATTAATGCTTAAAGCATCATGTGGGAATGAAAGGATATAGTATGCAAGATTAATGAGAGTGGAAGGGCAGAATGTTAGACGGGCCTGCGCGCCCAATTCTTTACCCTTCGAAAATAAAGTTCGTTCGTTCGTTCGTTCGTTCGTTCACTGTGACTATCACTTATTCTAATCTATTCAGAAGGGACCAACCCAAGTCTTAATTCTCCTATCAAAAATCTACGACATGGTAGTAATGGTGATGTAGATTGTGGTGATGGTAGTAATAGTGATGTAGATTGTGGTCATGATAGTAATAATGATGTAGATTGTGGTTGTGGTAGTAATGGTGATGTAGTCTTGCTAAAGACAGTTGAGCACGTCAGAGTGACTGAAGCTTCTCTGGTGTGATAGATTAGGTTTTCTCTAACCGTCACCTACATTTTTAAACGATAACGCAGCGTTGCTCCCTTAATAGAACTCTCAGTTTTCTGCTGTTCTGTAAATAAAATTAGTGGACAAACCACTTCCACTTTCAGATAAACTGTTACATCTCCACTCATCTCGCACAACCATGAAAAAGTAAACAGAAAAAGTGTCTCACTAACAGAAAAATTTACATTCTCTCTCTGACAGAATTATTGACATTCTCACGCTGACAGAAACATAGACATTCTCACACTGACAAAAACATTGACATTCTCACACTGACAGCAACATTGACATTCTCTCACCAACAGCAACATTGACATTCTCTCACTGACAGAAACATTGAAATTCTCTCACTGACAGAAACATTGACATTCTCTCACTGATAGAAACATTCACATACTCTCACTGATAGAAATAATGACAATCTCTTCTTGACACGAACATTGACATTCTCTCACTGACAGAAATATCGACATTCTCTCACTTACATTGACATTTTCTCAATGAGAGAAACATTGATATTCTCAAACTGATAGAAACATTGACATTCTCACACTGACAGCAACATTGACATTCTCTCACCAACAGCAACATTGACATTCTCTCACTGACAGAAACATTGAAATGCTCTCACTGACAGAAACATTGACATTCTCTCACTGATAGAAACATTTACATACTCTCACTGATAGAAATAATGACATTCTCTCCTTGACACGAACATTGACATTCTCTCACTGACAGAAACATCGACATTCTCTCACTTACATTGACATTTTCTCAATGAGAGAAACATTGATATTCTCAAACTGATAGAAACATTGACATTCTCTCACTGACAGAAACATTGACATTCTCTTACTGATAGAAACATTGACATTCTCTCACTGACAGAAATATTGACATTCTATTACTGACAGAAACATTGACATTCTGTCACTGATAGAAACATTGACATTCTCTCACTGACAGAAACACTGACATTATCTCTCTGACAGAAACATGGATTGTCTCTCACTGATAGAAACATTGACATTCTCGTACTGACCGACACATTGACATTCTCTCACTGACAGAAACATTGACATTCTCTCACTGACATAAACATTAACATTCTCTCACTGACAGAAACATTGACGTTCTCTCAGTGACATAAACATTGTCTCACTGACTGAAACATTGACATTCTCTCACTCACAGAAAGATTGACATTCTCTCACTTTCAGAAACATTGACATGCTCTCATTGACAAAATCATTAACATGCTTTCACTGACAGAAACATTAACATTCTCTCACTGACAGAAACATTGACATTCTATCACTGATAAACATTGTCTCACTGACAGAAACATTGACATGCTCTCACTGACAAAATCATTAACATGCTTTCACTGACAGAAACATTAACATTCTCTCACTGACAGAAACATTGACATTCTATCACTGATAAACATTGTCTCACTGACAGAAACATTGTCTCACTGACAGAAACATTGTCTCACTGACTGAAACATTGTCTCTTTGACAGAAACATTGTCTCGCTGACAGAAACATTGTCTTACTGGCAGAAACATTGTCTCACTGACAGAAACATTGTCTCACTGTCAAACATTGTCTTACTATCAAACAATGTCTCACTGACAAACATTGTCTCACTGACAAGCATTGTCTCACTGACAGAAACATTAACATTGTCTCACTGACAGGAACATTGTCTCACTGAAAAAAAACATTGTCTCATTGACAGAAAAAATGTCTCACTGACAACAATATTCTCACTGACAAAAACATTGTCTCACTGACAGAGACCTTGATATTGCCTCACTGACAAACAATGTCTCACTGGCAGAAACATTGTATCACTGATAGAAACTTTGTCTTACTGACAGAAGCATTGACATTGTCTCACTGACAGAAACATTGTCTCACTGACAGAAACATCGACATTGTCTCACTGACAAACATTGTCTCACTGACAGAAACATTTTCTCACTGACAGAAACATTTTCTCACTGACAGAAACATTTTCTCACTGACAGAAACATTGTCTCACTAACAGAAACATTATCTCACTGTCAAACAGGCAGTGGGTTTTTTTTTTAAACGGCTATTTTAAAAAAAACGCTTAACGAGATTAATTGATGAACAAAACAAACTTATCACTGTAAACATTGTTGAACCGAAAGAAAATAATGCATAAAGATAAGGTCAAGGTTGACAGGCCATGGCGACACTGACGCGTTCCACGAAAAGTGACAGAACTACTTCAGTGACACGAAGATCTGCATAAAATAGCGGTAAGAGAGATGAACGTCTTAAGAAGGACGTTATCAGAAGATGGGTGCGTATTTGTCAAAATTAACCAGAGAATCGACAACTCATGCATTATGAAGATTACAATCTGTACATCTGATTTAAAGTTGCCCAACATATGTGGAACAGAGAAAACTATACGGCCGAAACCAGTACCATTCGAGGGAAAGCTCTACGGAGATTCAAATAGCCTCAAACTGATGACTGATTTCTTTAAAAACATTCAAGTGGACGTCTGAGAGTGGACGTCTGAGAGTGGACGTCTGAGAGTGTACGAAGAACTATGGAACGAGAGCATGGGCAGAAGGAAAATATAAAGCGCCCTCACGTGATTTTTTTTCTTCTTCCTCGTCATCGTCAAAAACCCACAGATGTCAACTTGGAAAAGCTCGAAAAAATTAGTGGTCAGTCTCAGGCGTAGACATCTCCGTAGAATTTTCTGGGATGGAACTGCTACCTGCCTTATACACGTTCTCTGTTCTTTATATGTGGGCCACTCGTCAAAACGATGGTGTCACAAGAACACTATTCGCTAGTTCTTATCTTTAGTTTATTGAACAGATGGTAACTCAGTTGTTGTGGCCTGTGCGGAGTCTGACGATTATTACTAGTTCTTGTCTAGTGAGCTGGTGATAGAGAGCTATGTGTTTGTTCTATTTGGTCTTGTTCCCCATTTTGAAGGCAAAGAATATCGTAGGGAAGCGGTTTTCAACCTTTTTAAGTCCATGGCTCGCCTGACCAAGTACATTCTTTCTGCGGCTCCCCTGACAAACTACATTCTTTCTGCGGCTCCCCTGACCAATTACATTCTTTCTGCGGCTCCCCTGTGGGATAACTGGTAAAAACTCTAACGATGTTTCGACATTTAGCCTAACTTTTTTTGAGCAGGAGAGCTTTGGAAAGACTTTTAAACAATGTAATTTTTTAATGCAATTTTTAAATAATGCAATTGGACAATCTGTGAAAAAATTACATGTACAAGAAAAAATATACACAAAGTGCCCTTTGAAAACTCTTACTATAAAACAGAAAACAGAACAGATAAAGTAGTTTCTTTCTAACATGTTTTTATATTTTTGTCTGACAATCATTCACTGATATACTGCACTCATGATTCAATCTCCATAACAAAAAAACGTGTACAGTAAAACTATAAAAAAATATGATGAATAAAGTACCAGTCACCTCAGTGTGAAACTTGAGCTTGCTTGTTGTTACACAGCTTGTCAAATCTTGGCACCAATTGAGATACAGCTACCCTCATTTCCTTCTCCACATCAAGTTTTGATCTGAACTTGGTTTTTATTACAGCCACTGCTGAAAACCCAGCCTCGCAGAGATAGGAGGTTGCAAAAGGAATTAATATTTCCAGTGCTCTCTTGCTCAAGCTTGGGAACTCCTGTTTTACTGAATACCAAATTTTTGGCAATGCCATGGATGGAAACTTCGCTTGTAGTGAAGAGTCTGATGAAAGTTCTATCAGTTCTTCCTCTTCTGCAGTACTGAAGTCCGAAGGAGCATCACTACTGAAGGGATTTTGAACCCACTGAAACCTGTCACAGTTTTCTGGAAAATATTTTTCAAAATGAACACTGAGTTGAGATAAGTGTCCTTAAATTATAGAAACAATATCTGCACTAAAATCTATTTCATTATCTGATTTTTGTTCTTTTTTTGACTCAGCTTTCTTCAGAAATATTCTCTTGGTTTGCCCACGTCATTCTTATTGTGACAGACGAACTCAGCTGACCCTGAATGACCCTGAAGTGTTGGATGATATGGTACGAACCTTTGTAACGACCCCTTCGGATAACATCAGTGCCCCCGAATATTGTGGTAACTTTTCGTCAAACGGGATTTTTTTTTCACCTGGACTCATTAGCTATGCAACCGTTCCACACAGATGGTCAACACGTTTGCTGATTAATATGTGGACAGTTTATCTACCGTTCATTCTGGTCATCGCACTGATTTAAGGAGAGATTAAATCACGCCCACGGACATCTCTGAGCAATCATATGCCGTATTTTCATTAACTTGGCCCAGTGGGGGCGGTGCCAGAATCAAACAGATAGTAGCGGCACACGATCAAACAGACTGAAGGATCTCAGGAAAGACTATCGGCGCTATCAAAGGCAGTAGTGGTCCCTGAAACGAGCGACGCAAGTTTCCTGCCGGTATTTCGCATCTCGGTGTTAAACACGAAACCGATCGCAGTGGGAGCGAACGGGAAAGTCGACGCGAAAGCAGCGAGCGGAGATACGTCAGATCAGGGGCGGCTTCACTCTTTAGTCTGGCGGTCAGATCACCAAAAGTCTCCTGAGATCTAAAAAGGTGTCAATTTTCACATGCCCCACTCATCTTACATTTCAGCTAAATATATACAGACCACGTAGAAAGCCATGTTATCATTCGGTCGCCAGAGATTTAAGATTCACTAGCTATAGTAGAAATTCTGCTAGATTTCCATCTGAATTGGTGGCTACATTGGAGTGATTTCTGTTTCTGTGCACGGTATAATATATTTGTTAAAGTGATCAGTAGTCTAGTGCTTTCATTTTATTTCACTGGATTTTGTGTTTATTTAAATCTATTAAATTAAACTCATCCCAAAAGTTCCAGTGGTAAAGTTAATGATATATCTATTATAATATTTCCAAAAATAATAGATGCTTTAATGTTAAAGTAACTTTAATAGTCGCGAAGGAATTTATAATTAATAAATTTAGTTAAGTCCTATATATATATATATATATATATATATATATATATATATATATATATATATATATATATATATATATATAGATGTGTATTTTTACCATTAGACTCGTGACGTGTTTTCTTAAATACATAATTAAATACGCGAGTGTATATAATAGCAGAGCCGGATTAACGTAGTAGCACAAGTAGCATATGCTACGGGCCCCGCGCTTTTAGGGGCCCCGCGCCAATAAATATGTACATAATTTTTTGGACCTCTTCTAATACGAGCGTTGATGGGAAGGAGCGAAGCTCCTGACCGGGTTGAAAGGAAAGTCCACTGAGCCCCCAGCCTCGCAATGACATGTCATTGGGCCAAAAGAGCTGGAAAGCTCGAGGGCCGCTGGTTAGAGAGAAGAAAAAAAATACGAGCGTTAAACCAATGATCTTGTAATTTATGCCATCTTTAGTGCCTTTTCATTTGGTGTCACGAAATTGTGAGAAAAAGAGCATAAGAGGGTGACTTAGTGTGACTCTTCATTATTTTAATCTTAAATGTTTGCGGACGGAAGCCATTTAAGTGGAGTTGAAAATTTGGTCACGTTTGGACGGAAGCCACTTTTTTGGCTCTAGGCGACTGCCCCTCTAATTTTGTTTCGTTCTTTGTGAAATGAATTTGTATTAACAAAACTAGAATTTAGGAAACGGAAACTTCCTGTTTTAATTGAGATATACGGCATGCTCGCACTCTCTTTCGATCTTGATTAAAATTTCTTGATTTGTAAGGTTAGAAAACTCAAAAAATGAGCAGTAGACACAGAGATATTGGACGTAATTATGCTTCTGGAAGTGAAAAACGTAAAGTGAAGGAAGAAAAAGAAAGAAGAGATCAACTTGTGATATCAAAAACACGTAAGCTGACAGAATATTTTGATGTTCATGGTGGTGGTACTCTAACCGCTGAAGCTGGAAGTACAGGAACAGCTAGTACTAGTGCAAGCTGTGCAGCAGAAAACATACAGCAATACCCAGTATACACTGGTCTGAATGTGAAAGAATAAATGAAACGAAGAAGTACTCTAATGATATTGGTGACTGGCTGAACAATATAGATGACTGTGAGCGTGAATATTGCATATCCAAGGGAAGTGAAAAATGTCAACATGTTGATAGTGCCTTCTCTTCATCCGTGCGATTGTATGACACTGAAAAGAAAACTCGATACTGTCAGAAGTCTTATTTTACACATATTCATAAACTTGCAAACAAGCAACATGCAAGAAAATGGTTATGCTATTCAGAAAGTAAAGGGCTCCTATTCTGTTTCCCATGCAAGCTTATGAGGTCAGAATGTTCATCAAAGTTTACTGTGGAAGGGTTTAATGACTGGAAAAATGCAATCAATCTATTGCGTCGACATGAAGAAAGCTCCTCACATAGACAAGCTTTAATTTCACTGTTGATGCGTAAAAACAAAGGTGAACGTGTCGATTCCCATCTTGTGAAACAAATGGACATTCAAGAAAAGTATTGGCACAAACTTCTAGAGCGAATAATTGAAGTTGTGAAGTTTTTAGCAGAACGATGCCTTTCATTTCGTGGCAGTGATGAAATTGTTGGGTCCCCTTATAACGGGAATTACTTAGGGTTGTTAGAATTACTGGCCAAGTTTGACCCTTTTCTGGCAGAGCATATAAGTACTCATGCAAACAAAGGATTTAGACATACATCATATGTATCTAAAACAACGTGTGAGGAATTCATCAATCTGATTGGATCCAGCATACTGGATCACATTCTCTGTGAAATGAAGAAATACAAGTATTATTCCGTTTCATTGGATTCTACTCCAGATATATCTAATATGGACCAGCTGACTTTGACTCTGCGCTATGTTTTGCCATCTGGACCAGTTGAAAGATTTGTGACATTTTTGGATATGGAAGGTCATAGTGCTGAACAGCTTACTAAAAGTCTACTTAATTTTTTAAAGGCAAATGACATTGATATTAAAGACTGCCGTGGTCAAAGTTATGACAACGCCAGCAACATGAGTGGCAAGTTTATAGGATTACAAGCACGAATTAATTGATAATGATAATTACTATGCAAATTAAAAATGTGTGTTCAAATATGTTTGTGTTGTTTTATTGTTTTTTTTAATATAGGGCCCCTTTCTTAACATATGCTACAGGCCCCGCACTAGCTTAATCCGGCCCTGTATAATAGCCTTAACGGTAAATTTATCGCGCGTTAGAATATTATTGGATTTTTGAGGTATGATTATGTTGTCATGGGTTTTCTATCTTTTTCTATAGAATGATCACCTTTGCAATCCCAGCATAAAGAAATCATACAGAGAGTTTCAGACTCGGTTCTTAAACTTCCAGACATATTGATGAAACATTTTTTAAATTTAATCTTGTGGCGGTCCGATGCGACCTAGCTATCATAATTATATGAAAGAAAGCCTACCCAAGAACATTTAAATAAATCATCAAATTTAATTTCAATCTGTGAGATAAACTGGAAGATGAACAGTGCCAGTAGCGATATTTTATTTACTGCTCTACTGTGAGAGAGTACCGATTTACCTGACTGTGACTGAGCCTAGTTTTTCCTCACTGGATTAAAAACTTTACCGGTCAGTTGCTAACATCACGCCTTGAAGAAATTTTACCACCACTTCATTTTCACCCCTGTGTCGAACTGTGTCAGTGCCATCCCATAGACTCATTTTTATATAATAAAACACAAGAACTCTTAGGCTTCAAGTCCGGCGATAAGTGGGAATATTTGCTATCAGCAAACCTTGCAACATCTGGGACATCGAAGTACTAGAAGTTTCACATGTCTAGAGGGTAATTTCTGTTTATATAATTCTATGGATTGTCTGATGCTGCAATCAGTAAGTGTGAGTGAATATATGAGTGTGGATCCTCACGCGCGTGCATGAATGACAGGAGATTTTAATTTGTTTGAAAAAAACCATTAGTTAACTTGCCTACCGGGTAATACATTTTCAGTATACCCTGCATTGTTCCTTTAAGTGGGATATTTTGTTAACTCTGTTTACCCCCTCCCCCTCTTTTCATTTGCTTAGTAAAGGGAAACACAATTCGGGATAGCAGGATTTTTTTCTACCACACATACCTAATATTGTAACCCCTCTTTCAGAGTAATTAACTTCACTGTTAGGTTACATTACCTATGTTCCTGATAATTATCTATCTTTGGACTGGGTTTATCTTTGTCTAATACAAGCGGGAAGGGCTTAGTCGATACCAATCTTCTTCACCCCCCCCCCCTCACCTTGTTAGTTGTATTTACTGTACTTATGATAATTTTATGTGACACTTGATATTTGTTTGTGATTTGATTTAAGGTTAATAAACATCATAAACTTATTTAGTACTGTGTTGGAATACCCAAAGCCCAACATTTCCCCTATTTGTTTAATATAGTTTGTATTCAAGTGCGTCTGTGTGTTTGAAGCACCAAATCGGTGTGAGCGCAGATGTGTATCTGGAGACTGGCAAATAATTGTTTGACCAGGAGAGTCTGAAGAGAAGATTGAGAGAAACGATTTGTCGTAAATAAGTCTGTCTTTACTCTCCCCAGCATTCTGTGAAGCAAATATTTACTCTACATTTTCTATCACCGAGCTTTTCACCACCATTCTCCACTCTAAACCGGACCACTATTTCTAAGACTCTTTCTTTCAAAATAAATTTACGACACTTATGAACACTTTCTAAATGGCGCTTCAATGTGCTAGGCAGCATACATTCGACAGAGAGTACTTTGAAACACAAAACACACTGTGGACGATCTTCACTGTTCACAAGAGTGCACGTGAAACCAAAATCTAAGTAACCTTCGTCGTATTTTCTATACTTACGTTTTCTTTCCTCATTACCACTTTCCTTGTCATCCTCAACAAGTTCTCGCTTTTTACTAACACTTGCCAAATTAAAAAAATCTTTCCATAGTTTATATCAAACCCACAACACAATCAAAAACGTTTGAAAACAGAAAATCACCATGTTACCTACTATGGTAGCACGAGGAGAATGCGCGGAAAGTTGATAGGCGGGTTGGGGGAGCGGGACTTCAAAGGTTGGCCAACATCAAAAGTGAAGTTTCTCCGGGGTCACGCAGGTTGACAAACACCATAAATAAAATTTCCCACAGCTCTGTGTTTTCTGTACAGCTAAATACGAAACAAATTCACGCCCATCCACGGCGCCCCTGATCGTCAGTCAAGGCGCCCCAGGGCGCCGCGGCGCACAGTTTGAAAACCTCGGTCGTAAAAAAAAAAAAATTCCGGAACCCAAGAGCAGTAACCGGAGACAATCAACGTTGACATTATAAGAAAGAAATTCGTCGTCTACGTCATTCACTGTCAAATAACTGGCGATCTGTCTCAGGTTTCGCTAGTCACTCAAATAACCACATCTATTTCTATAATACAGTTTGCGATATGTCCCAGGCTTCTCTCATCGTTGTCATATACTCACATATATTTCTCTTATTAACTTGAGGGCGTATCGGAGGTGTCATTCATCGCCATATAGATTCTTACTAATATGTTAGTAGAGGCAATGCTACATATCTGTTCCACTTATGGATGTCACGGTTGTTTCCCCTAATCTGCAGCTGTGGTCCAACAATGGCCAAACCTATAGTATAAAATTATGGTTTTCACAGGTATCAATCTTCGCTCAAGATTACTCTTGGCACAGATACAAATAGAAGAATGGTGTTTCTATTTAAGGGAGCCTCACAGGAATATTAAGAAAGAAAGTTTAACAACTGAGATCATCTAAGCTATCATGAACATTTTATCTTCCCACTACTTCTGTAAGGAAAAAGAAATTAGCTCGTATTTTCTGAGCCCCCAATTGAAATGATTCATTAAAAAATTACTTTAATAGCTCTGGATGGTTATGCATTTAAAATAACTGAGTCACACTGGTGCAATTAACTCAATATTGATTAAATTGACTATCAATGTGTATTTACAGATATCAAATTTAATAATCAATTATAGTTAACAAAGTTAAAATAGAGTTGTTTATGAAAAAAATGAAGTACTAAAGTCGAGTTTTCTTTCTGTCTAATATCAGAAGATCCACTAATACTTTGTACTGCTCTTATGTTGGAATCCTGTTTCTATTCGTTAACCTGGCTGTCTGAAATGTCTTCTTCTTGACGAGATGGAAATGCAGTGAAGTAGTCTTAAAATGTTGCAGATTACAAGGGACATTTTCACCCACACATCCACGTGGTTTCGTTGAAAAAAAAAAACTCTAATCAGAAGTGGTTTATTTTAGCACTTCCATACCAATCCTACCACTAATTAGTGTCTGATATCCAAAGGGAGTATTTTCCTCCACCCCTCATCTGTAGAACATTATGCATGATATGTAAGGTATTTTCTTTACATGTCATTTACAAGTCCATCTGCATGTCTTACATGACCATACATGGTCATAACACTGCCGAGTTATTTACCATGTGATGTTTGTGACCTTGCACCTTATCATGCATCAAGAAGACCTATCCATGAAGACAACATCGCTAAAGCCCACCCTATACCCTGTACCATGGGAACAGGCCAGCAGTGCCCTCCATATTAATACATCAGTCATTGGTCTCACATGTGGATATAAGAATAATGATCTGCAAAAACAACTGCAACATTGAGTATGATCCAAGAAAGCTATCCCAAACAATCATGGATACATACCTATACAGATGGATCAGCAACATATGCTGTTAGGAATGGAGGTGCCGGTATCTTTATCTCATATCCTGAAGACCACTATGAGACTAGGCACATTCCCACTGGTAAATTCTGTTCCAACTACACAGCTGAGGTTCAAGCTCTAGAGCAAGCTGCAAATATAATTTATAACACCAACTCTGACTGCCACCAGGTAGTTATCCTTACAGATGCACTGTCTGTACTGCAAGCTCTCAAGAGTGGTAAACTCCCACATCTGAGACATGAACTAAACAAGGTAGCTGCCAAAAAGAGAACCATACTTCAGTGGGTACCATCCCATTGTGGTGTACCCGGAAATGAAAAGGCAGATAAACTTGCAAAAAAGGGAGGAGAATGTGCACAAGAAGATAATGAAGTCACATAATTTGAGAAAAAGAGAGCTATCCAGACTATCAGAAGAGAACACAAATCGGCCCAGCGACGACTACCACACTCTTGACCGGCAGGGACAGATCACAATTTTTTGTCTCAGGACAGGGCATAACAAACTGAATAAACACATGCACAAGCTACGATTGTCTGCTTCACCACTGTGCACATGTGATTAAACGAACAAACTGCTGAGCATGTTCTACAGGATTGTCCTCTGTACGACCAGTTAAGAAAGATATACTGGCCCAATGACTCAACACTAAACTCAAAGCTGTATGAAGCTAAAGAGGAACTTCAGACAACGGTCGAATTCATCATGAGAACTCATCTGACGGTGTAAACATCAGACAACGGTCGAATTCATCATGAGAACTTTTCTGACGGTGGATAACCAGCCATTTTATGGCCGAGTTCAATCACCAAGGTCCTCACAGTGGTGGGTGGGGGGTCGGTGAGGGGCTGCGTTGATGTGTTGGTGGGGGGGGGTGTAAATGGATTGGGTAGTTGGGTCGTGCGGTGGAGTGGTGGTTTGTCAAATCTGGATTTGTCCATCACGGGGGGTGTCGTTTCGCTGGGTAAGGGGCACTCGAAATAGAAGCGCAACATGCACCCCCGAAGCAGAAAGTTTATGGCATCATGATTATGTCATCACGAGCTGGTAAATTGTGATATCTTTTCCCAGACATTGAATGTCAATTGAGTTAATTTATGTCTGTCTGTATGATGTTGTGGCGTTCAGTCAAAAGCCGCCACATGTAGGTACACCCTCTATCGTGCCCTACCCACCCCCCTCGCCCCGTGACAGACGGTTGTCGTGAGGAAAGTCACACTACGATGTGAAGATTGCCGCGTACACTGATGGTCTGATATGGTATTGACTAGAAAGTCCATCATGCCGTGAATCGCTACGATGTTTCGTGATATCAGTTACTGATCATAATATGTGTGTAACTTATTTAGAAGAGAGCTGGGACAGTGGCCATACCCCCGCCACTGTACTCCGTGTTTGTTATGTATTGTTCGTAAGATGGTGTATAAGATATAACCAGTGAACGTAGGCGTACACCCTTCTGTTATCGGGACGTGTCTAAAAGCAAGTTTGATCCAGTGATGGTCAGAGCTTGTGTAGATCCCGAGGCCGGGTGTAGCTATCACTCCTTTGGTCCATATAGCAACACGTGAATGGTCTCCAGAAGCACGTGGAGCCATCTGAGGTGGATGTGCTTTTGTGCCCGCCATCGTCGAAAGTTAAGCTATGTGGCGCAGCGTGTGTGCGTCAACATTACGTATACCCCGCTTAACTGTACTTTGTATTCAACCATTTTTAGACGGGAAATTAAGTACTGTTTCGTGACAGTTGGCAAATCCGCACCCATCTCCAATACAGTTCGAAACATGATTCAAAACTGTGAGAGTCATGTTTGACACATAATGAAACATGCTTCACAAAAAACACCACATGGACACCGTAGTTACCTCCTCCAAATGCACGTACTACCCCCACCTTTACACCCGTGTGAAATATTAAAACCATAGGTGCACTAGCACGATTCATCTTGATACAGTTCGTTACTATATATATATAACTTATAGAGTGAAATTGAGAGTGTGACTTCCTGTGCTCAGAGTCGTATGCTCGTTAGAATCTGGACCCATGGGTATTAAGATGAAAAATACTTAATAAATATTGTATTTGAAAATTTACCGGACTGTTTAAGATAGTCTCATAGAGTGTTGCCTGTGTGTGAGTTCTCCAGTGTCTTCTCATGAGTTCCGATCCTCAGTCATTTAAGATGTATATTGTCCTGATCTATCTAGTGCAACCCCCCCCAACCCACCAACCCAAGTGCGCCCTATGTCTACAGAACCTACTACATCACATGTATTTTGAGCTAATTATCAGACTGAGGTACTAAAGTGAGGCAGCAGAGTAGTGCCATCATGTACAATCATACACCTAATAGATACAGATACCTTCACGCGCTGATCATCCAGTCAGTACACTAGAAGTCCCCTAGTAGGATATTATTAGAATCCACTATACCAGGAGTATTAGAAAAAAAAGTAGATTCAAGTCCTTTACTTTATCGCCTCTCCCTACTCCTGTTTGAGAACTTTTGAGAAAAAATTTGATATGTGATATGTAATTAGTGAAAGATAGAAATAATGAAGCAATCACCCGCCCGTGCCAGTGGTGGTTCATAAAATCATCATTCAATTGTGTGAGGTTGCCAGCGTCAAATTGACTGTGGACATTCACGAGCTAGTTTCTACATGAGTTAAATAAGTTCACATCCCAATAAACATGTATATATATGAGTTCAGTATGTGTAGTTACATGTACAATGACAACCTACGCGCTCTGGCACACAGATGCTTTTTGCTCAGTATGAAATGAAAAGAGACTTGAATAGGTCCTCAACACTATTCTGGGGTGTCGTTCCAAAAATATACAGTTCCTAACCACTGACTTCGCATTTAGGGCCTTTATCCTCCGCGCGTCCGTGTGCAGTATGCCTAACATAACCACATCCGTGGTCCAACCCTATGTGTGTGTTGTCCCCTACCCCCCCCCCCCCCTTGCACTGTCGCAACAACCCCCCACCCCCCCCCACCCCCCCAAGCCACTGCGCACCCCCTACCCCTCCAACCCCCCCGATCACCTGACCCCCCCCAACCCCCCTCCCCCCACCTTAAACCCACCCCTGCCGCCCATACCCCCAATCCCCCCCCCCCCACCCCCCCCCCCCGCCCCCCCCCCCCACACACAACCCAGACACACACCAACCCATAATAGACTAGTGTGCCCAATGCTTACTGCCCCCCCCCCCCCCCCGGAAATATGTCGGTGGGTGGGCGTGGTGTGTAGAAAACAAGAATTGTAACGGTGTAAGATGATCTTTTATTATTGATACGTTGACCGCTGGTGACGTGAGAACCCATAGCTGGTGCCGGCATTTGGCTAATTCGATCATGTCGACAGATCAAGGAAGTTAAAATGTGTATAGCTTGTCACTTCACTAGTATAGAACTTCCCCCCACCCTCCCACGCAGGCCCCCCCCCCAAAAATGGTGTAGAGAATTTATCTAGTATTAACATGGCGATCTGGTGAGCAGTTAAGTTGTCTTTCGGCAGCCCAGTGGCTGGCCTATATTTGGTAGAGGGCCCCTCGGTCTCCCCGCCCCCCAAACCACACCCCCCCCCCGGATTCCCCCCCCCCCCCCACCCCCCCCCCATACCCATGTACACACACCACCCGCATAACAATTTTTTTAGAAGTCAGGTGTATTAAATTGATTTGCCTCTTAGCATTTACCCGCCCCCCAGGTTTGAACTGTTTTGTGGCTGTAGACTGCTGTTAGAGTTAGCTAACTTTTCCCATTAGATAGATGTCTGTTGCAATACCTTGTAGTCCCCAAGTTTGTCATTTGGCTGTATGGTAATACAAGATATAGGTTGATGTCTATAGTACCTTGAGATTTTATCTATGTTACAGGTAAATATGAGGTTGATATACCCTAGTTTCTGGGTTGAAGACTTGTGTCTAACGTGTGACCCACTTTGTAGAAATGTTTTTGCCTAGGTGTGATCAGTTAGTAGTGTCAAAGCATATTGGATTCTTAAGTTGTTGTGGGTACATGTTACTGGAGGTCAGCCAGTTCCACTGTTGTAACTGACAACATATTAACATTGGTAGATCGTGTAAACGCCAAGGTGTATACCCCCGAGGGGTAGGGCTGATGTGTCAAGGTTGAAGGGGATGAGACACTTAACGTTATATAGTCTGGTTATATACCAGAAGCCAGTGCGTTCCCCCTACCATGCGCTTTGATTGGGGTGATGTTGTATGTAATGTCGGTTCCGGCGTATTGTACTGGCGACTAGTTTAGATATGTTAAAGTGCGTCAGTTTAGGGGTGCGCCTCATGTTTTGTCGAACCTGGCACCAATTACAATCAGGACCGCTGTGCACATAGACAACTCGTGTGGATTTGTCATTCGACGCGGAATCTAGTAACCCTATGATGGCACTGTTGAGTCTGCGTTGTTTTGACCCCCATGCAACACTGAATGGATTCGTGCATTAGATAAAGGCTAGGTGGTAAGTATGTGGGCTGACTTGGTCGCTAAGTCAGGCAATTGTATGTCACGCAGCAACTTTTTTAAACAAGGGTCTGTAACAAGGCCATTTACATAAACTAACATTTCGGTACCTGGTAGGATGTTAACCCCCAACCGGTCGTTGTGTTATGTGCGGTGTCCCGTCTGGGGATTTGCAGTGTGTGTTGTTTTTTTTTTAGGAAGGTGTGTGGCGACATCATCTGGATGGTTCCCCTCAGCCCCCCACCCCTCCGCGCTTTTATTCTAATATGTTGTGCATATATTTATTAAGTTAGGAAGACTATGTTTTAGGATTTAGCAGGAATTACTTAGTGTAAGGTGTTGGTCCGGGACGTAAGGTATAACGTTTCGAGTGCTTCGTGTAGTGTGCACCAGGGATTCCCGTTTCTTTAAAAGTTAACGTGGAACCTTTCTAACTTAGGGTTTTTGACATATGGCGTGGAAGTGCTGGTGTACACCCTTGACTATTTTAGACGAGGGAGACGATTTTAGGTTTATCTGAAATTTTAGACGGGCCAACACTTTTAGGGGCATAGTAAGGTTTGAGTGTTGTACGAACCCCCACCCATTTTGTAGATTGTATTCAGGGTTTCCTTACCACACCATCCCATAGGTACGGTTGTGACCATTTTAGTTAACAATAAGAGAGCATCGTGAATTTGGTTAAAAGGTAACATATGGTGACACAGAAGGTTGTATTGAATACCTGTGAACTTGTCAGCACCCAAGGTTTGGTGGTTCTAGTGTGGTGTGAGAAGCTTACCGTCTGTGTGGTTGTTGCAGACTAAAATAAATTGGTCCCACCCTGATTAAAAGAACCAGAAAGTTAATTTGCGTAGCTTGCAACCTTCCAATCGTGTACCATCGGTTTGTTGTGCGTACTTCGTGGGGTGAGAGGGATTTGTTTAGTACGATGTGACCATTGAGATGGTTTGAGGATTCGTCGGGGTATTAGGCAGGTGTGTGAGATGGTGTTGGTCACGGCCGTTGGCGAAGGTGTGGTTTCATGTAGATTAAGTGGGTAGCGGTGAAGGGAGAGAAATGGTCTTAGGAAACTCCAGCGGTAGGGGCGGATCGATATTCTTGGTGATTGACTTTGGTTTGTAGGGGTCTTATTATAGATGGGTGGGGGTTTGAAGGAGGCTTTTCTTAGTGCCGTTAGGGGTTTTTGTGTTGGTCATGATGGGTGCCTAGGCTGTTTCCTAGGGTTGGTGGCTATTTTTACGTGATGGTATTCAGATTTATAGTTTTTCTCAATCCCAAGTTTAAGTCGGTAATATTTAAAGTAATTCTAATGGCTTAGTGGCTCCGGTAATTTAAGATAATTGTTCTATCTTTTTTGCATTAGAAGTCGTTGTCATATTGATTTTTTGGTGTTCTATTTGTATAATTCTTTAGCCTACGGAAGATATTGGTGTTTGGATTCAGCTATAACATTGGTAGTTCCATTGCTTAGTCGCGGGTGCCGTTGCCACATGGTATGTCCGCCCTATGAAGTAGTATTAATTACCTGGACAAGACAGTGCCCCGCAATAGTTACCAGCACCGAAGGTGACAGCGTTTGAAGTCGCCGAACCGACCCCCCCCTCGTGTGCAAAAATAGAAGGTTAGCCATATACAGGTACGTTGGTGGGATGCGATTTGTGATCAAGCATTTTAGATCCTGGTCTCAAATAGAGGTGACCGCCACTCCCAGATTCTTTACTACGTTTTGAGACAATGGTATATCGCTACTGATTATGTTTACATGGTCAAAGTGAAGTGTGGTAGAGGTGTTAGTATGTGTGGGGAAGCAGTCCCAACAGTGTGACGTTTTCAGTAAGTCGGCAAAAGACTAAAGATAGGGGCTTTGTACAAAGGTAGTACTATTGATGCTTTTTCTAATATTAGCTATCCCAATGGACCCTTAAACCACAAAGTTTATTGATTGCGTACGAGCAGGTTCGCTTTTAGCTGTTATTTTATTAGTGCAATCTTGTTATACGTATCACCTTGATGTAATCTTACTGGATCGACTTTCAAAGGGCAATTGGATCCGTATAGTTATCTGATTAGACTTAGCGACTGTTTTATTGGTGGATTTTTTTATGTTGTAGTTTAGTTTTCCACATATAGGGTGGTAGGGTCTCAGAGAAGTAATAGTATTATTGAGTCACCAGAATTAGTCATTTTCTATTATACCCTCGAGTTCAGTTATTGTGAGCGATAATAGTATACCGTAGGGAAGCATAAAAACAGTTTTTCAACTTAGATGAACCTGTTTCATAGTAGTCAACTGTACAGATTGAGAAATGGGTTTAGCGACATTGTTGTGTATTATTTTATAAATTATTAGGACTAGTTAAATTCATAATGACCTGGTACCATGTCATATACACTTATGTAGTAGCGTGGTTGGTTATCGTAATGGGTGTAGTGGAGGGGGTTGGGCCTATAGTTGTAAGATTGTCTTTTATTTTCGCGGGGTATTAATCTTTAGTTTGAATTTGGGGGGTCGTCGGACTGTTTTAGGGTTCGGGGGGGGGGTTATGGTTAATATAGTCAAAAATATAAGTTATTAGTTTAAAGGGCGCGAATACTGAAATTTGGAACTTCATCTAGAATTTTTTTGTACTTAGCTATTGGTGGTATATTTAAGCACCCTTAGAAGACCGGGCGGATTTGGGGCGGAAGCGCCGGGGGTGGGGTGGTTCGCGAGTTTGATTAGAATGATTAGGGGGGTCGAATTTAGGGTATTGCGTTCTGGGGTATACAAGAAGGGTACCCAGTTAAGAGGATTAAATATGATAAAAGTAAATTATTACTTTTGATATTTAATAAATATTTTTTAGTTCTACGCTAGTAGGAAACATTTTAATGTGGTTCGCGTTAGTTTCCTGTTTGAAAGGGGTCGTTACATATTATAGGTTTAGATTAATAAGGAGTGATTTGAAATTAGTACAATAAAAAAATACATCCGGAAAAATACTCAATTTTAACAATTTTAGGTCTTTAGCATACTTACTTTAATTATGTTGATAATTTTTTTTGTCGTTGTAGTGGGCTGTGTGAAAATACGAGTGGGGTGGGGATTGTTTATTGCGGGTTTATTTTGGTTTTTTTTTTTAACGTTTTTGTGTTTTTTATTAATATATAAAATAATACGGGATTGCGTTGATATATATACAAAGGTTGGGGGGGGGGTGGGTGGGTTTTTAGCTTAGGTGGGGGGTTCGCGTTTAAGGGTGCGGTTTGTTAGGGTTATGTGTTCTGTCGTTGGGGGTTTTGGGGTTGGGTGTGTTGTTTGGGTAGCTTGGGTTTTAGCGGGGGGGGGGGTGTTGGGCTTTGGTGTATTTAACCAAGGTATTCTGGTAAACATGTTGGACGGGGGGGGGGGGGTGGCCATTTGGGTGGGGGGCTGTTTTTAAATGGGGGGGGAAATAGGGGGTACGGGCGATTTGGGGTGGGGGAGGGGTTTTTTGGGTAGAAGTTGTATTACAGGGGGGGGTGTGTTGTGTTGGGTGTAACCCAGAAGTCTGGGTGTTTTTTTGTTGTATTTTGGTGTGTTGTTGTTTGGTTGTTGGGGGGCGCAGTTTTTTATTTGTTTGGGGTGGGGTTGGTTTGGGTTGGTTTTTGTGGTGTGGTGGGTTGTTGGATTGTTTTTTTTTTTGTTTTGGGTGTTGTTTTATGTGTGTCCTGGTTGTTGGGGTTGTATTTGGTATCGGTGGGGGGGTTTTTGTTGTTTTTTTATCGTGTTTTGTTGTTTTGGTTTTTGGAAACATTTTGAAACAATGTGTGTGTTTGTTTGGGAGGTGTTTTTTTTTTTTATTGTTTTTTTGTTGTTGGGGGCGGTTTGGGGGTGGTTGTTCTTTTTGGCTTTTCTTGTGTGTTGTTGCTTTCACCATCCAAAATGCGGGGCGGGTGGGTTTGTGGTGGGGCTTTCTTTTATACACAAATATGGGTTGGTTGTGTGGCGTTGCGGCGGGGTGACTATATTAATGGGTGGAGTGGGAGCGGTGGGGTCCAGGGTCGGTAGGGTTGGAGTTTCATCTTGCTGTCGGTGATAAATATTTTTGGGGTTGTAAATTTCTTTTTGGGGGGGGTTGGTGGGTTGGTTTGGTGTGTGTGTTGTAGGGTTTAGAGGGGGGGTGGGAGGGGGGGTTTTGGTGGGGTTTGGTGGGGGGGGTGTTTTTTTTTTGTTTTTTTCTTACACTTCCGTCTGGAGGTCCTAGAGCTAGCCGATAAGCGAAAATTAATGTTGCATTGTCCAATACTTCGGGGCTGCTTCGCTACGTGTTGCCGATAACAACGGATCAAATAACGGGTAAGGAGAGAGAGGGGAGTGAGAGGTATAACAAGATGTGATAAGAAAACCTTGAACGAGGAAAGCGAAAACAAGCAAAACTGGTAGAATTAGCACGTACATGGAATGGCAAAGTAATAATGCCGGAGAGGAGAAAAGACTAGAATAAAGAACGAAAGTACTTCGTGACAGTGGAGCCGACATTCTTATGACATATTCTACTGTTTGTTGATGTTTCCCCACATGGACACGTCTGTCTGCCGTCTAACTTTTATGTATTTAAGTAGGTAGCGGCCAGTTCTCTGTCTCAACGTTATCTTGTGATCTCTTCTTGGCTAGGAGTCGTATGCTTCTGTTTTATCTGACCCTGGGTATTCTCTATGTTTTCTTTGAAGCTGTATTTGCTTGTATCTCTTCTTCTCATGTCCACTCGTCAGTTTTAATTGTGTTTGGCGCTTCTTGTCTTCAGTAAGTTAACATGAATATGTCGCGTACTATGCATAACGGCGCACATGACAATCATTGAAATGTAGATAATGAGAGATAGAAAGAAAGAGGTTAAGAATTATACAGGAGATAGAAAAAAAGAGATTCAGAATTGCAATGGAGATAGAAAAAATGAGATTCAGAGTTATACAGGAGATAGAAATAATGAGATTCAGAGTTGTACAGGGTATAGAAATAATGAGATTCAGAGTTGTCACGGAATTGCCTCCCCTGTTTTACAGTAGTGGTCCATCAGTGGCCAAAACTCAAGAGTATATAATATGGGTCTTCAAAGGTATCTACCTTCGCATAAGATTACTCTTGGCAGAGTTGTAGATAAAAGAATAACGATGCTTCTATCTCAAGGGAGTTTCCATAAAGTACCTTCAACTGGTACCAACAACTCGTATGGTAACAGAATAGAAAAAAATACCCTCTGAGTATTGAGTTTCCCAACACACAGTTATGTGTCCCCATCTCCCTATTCCACCATCCCATCTACCTCAGACTTTACCCTCGATGAGAATTAAGCTTAATCCCTCGAGAGAAAACTTTCTTTACATTTGAATTGAATAGCTTTATATATATATATTTTTTTCTAACCAGCGGCACTCGAGCTTTCCAGCTCTTTTAGTCCAATGACGTGTCATTGCGAGGATGGGGGGTCAATGGACTTTCCTTCCAACCCGGTCAGGAGCTTCGCTCCTTCCCATCCACACGGGATTTATGTGCAGGAGCCGTTCAGCTTATTCAGTCAAATTTCCGGTCGTAAACATTTCTTCAAACGCTGACGCCCGGGTTTGAACCATGAAAACCTGGTCGCCAGTACAACGCCGTAGCCATTACACCAGCGCGGCTCCCAGCTTTATATTTACTTTACATTCAAATGAAAAGGTTAACAGTATAGATAGAATATGTTTACATTTAAATCTACACTGGTTAAAAAATGGTCACCACCTAGATTGAATATGTTTTCAGTTACATCTACACTGGTTGAGAAATGTTCACAAAATAGATAGAATATGTTTTCACTTACATGTACACTGGTTGAAATGCTTAAAAACTTTCATTATTTTTAAAGTTAAAATATTTACATAGACATTTAAACTGGTTTGAAACTGTAAATATTATAATTATAATGTACATCCTTTCCTTCATGTTTCCCTCCTTGCTCCATATGGAACTTGGGACTACCTATGCTCTTAGTTCTCTTTAAGAAACTAGCAATAAAGCAGTCACCAGCTGTTTGTTCAAAGCTGTTTGCACTAGGAGATGCCTTTTTTCACATGTTCTTGTGGGTTGTTACTTTAACAATAAATTCCAACTATGGCTCCGTGTTTTCAGTTTCCTTAGATCCCGGTTTTTGTTATTAAAATTATAGATTTCCTGGGCTGTTTAAGTCCTTCAAAATGCTCCAACAAAGTCCGATCTGATAAATGGAATTATGATTCTAGTTTTAACTCTGGCTGTCTGGTTGTCGTCTTTGCAAGCGATTCTCATGGTAAACTAGACTTGCAAAAAGGTCAGGTTATATTGCCTGTCTTCCCCCGCATTTGTTTGTTACGATGCTAAGCAGAGCGCCAATCGTTTCAAACATGCGTGTTTATTGTATTGGTGAGGTAATTCAAAATATTTCCACGTAGGAAAAATTCTGCGCGTGATGCAAAAGGTCACGTCTCCCATATATGGAATGAAAACATCCGATCCTCTCTCGGCAATGTTCTGACAGAATTGGGCACCCCTCTCGATCTCTGACTCACTCCGGCAGTAAACGGTGCATTTGTGGTACTGATTTTATTGCGTGCTTTCAATTGTCGCACTCTCTTTCTTTCTTTCTATACTATGTAGCAGATAGTTTATGTTTTCAAGTATTATTTCACTAATTTCACTATATTGTGTCTTGTCTGTTATCTGACACTCATTGCGGATGATAAACAACTCACATTTGCAAGGAGAGGTGGAGATAATATTACGAGAGGCAGGTTGGTAAAATTCCTTTGTACCACAGCTTGGCCGTGGCAGATTAACACGTACATCGCTCAGCGCTATCTGCCTAATCACCGATAAGACAGGTGCGCGCCTCACCAAAGCTTGGAATACGGGGAGACTATTGATGGGCAGACACACATAAGAGATTACTTTCTGATAAAGTAATGAATTGTTACTTTTGGAACATGTTGTCATATGAGGTTAACGACATATTCGCGATTCTGTACGCAAGGCATCGTATATCTTATTGCCATATATGGTAATACGTGACCTTTTGCTTTACGCACTTTATTTCACGTGGAGTATTTTGAAAGCACCACACCCTCACCCGCCTGTTTGAAAATGATTGGGTCGTTTATTTAACTCCATAACAAACAGATGCGTGGAAGACCGGGAATATAACCTGACACGTTTCAGTGTTATTCCACTGTGAAGATCGCTTGCCAAGATACCAGACCTTGCTAGAGTGAAGCCAAGAATTCAGAATTGCTTCTTAACATACCGGACACCTTTTATTGGAGAATTTTGGATGGACTTTCATAGCCCAGGAATTCTCTTTCATATTAAATAAGGACACCGGGACTGAGGAAACTTCCACACACGAAGTCAGAGGAGGAACTTATTAAATTAACGACACCCCAGACGCGTGTAAGAGGCCTATTCAAGTCTCTTTTATTCATCTGAGCAAAAAGTCTGTGAGCCAGGATTGGCGTAGGTTGTCACAAATACAAAGTGAACCAGGAATCACACTCAATTTCAATTATAAGTTATATATATATATATAGAATTTATCAATATGAATCTTGTAGTGACATATTTTATTAATATTATCATATGTGTGTCAGTTGTGTAGTAGTAATATGAGGTAATACTGGTTTTGTTTTGTTTTTTTAAGCTATGTTGTTATGTGTCATCATGACTTCACGTGTTTGTTTCTGTTGGAACTAGTATTGGAGATGTTCTCAGTTCCTTTCATTAAAACAATTAATTTCCCCTCTTATTTTAATACAATGTCAGTTTAAGGGGGTATACATAATGTTGAGCTCCGCTGGCCACATAGGCTTAACTTTCGTGATGGCGGCAGGAAAAGACTCCTCTGCTCGATTGCTCCCCTGTGTTCTGGAGACACCTCACTGTTTGCTATATGGACCAAGGAGTATGCTGTCCGCCTCTGGATTCAGCAAAGCTCTGACCAGGTACTGCTCAATAGCTTTAGGACCACAGTCCCTGAAACAAGAAGGTTGTACCTCCTACTTCAGAACTAATTTATACTCTATTTCTACACTGAGCACAATACATAACAAACACTGAGTTCAGAGCGGTAGGCCAACTGTCAGCTTCATCTGAAATAATTTACACCAGTATATTCCTCCCTAATGATCACTACGCCTCTGCAATTCCAGCATTATGTCTTTCTAGTCAATAATATAGGTGTCAGTGTACTGCTTGGCAATTCCATGTAGTTTTACTTTCCTCCGACACCTTCTGTTCAGGCTGGAGCACTATAGAGGTTTTACCTCATGTTCGCTACTGAACCACACATATATACAGACATAAATTATCAATTTACATTCAATTTTCATTAAAAGATATCAAATATTTCAAGCTTACCACAATTCATGGAAAAATAAACAGTTTCGTTGACTGGCAATGAATGGGCACAACTTCCGATCTGCCTCTGTCCCAGGCTTTTATTTATAAAAAATATGCACTGGTGCTCAACGCACTGTTTCTTAGTAGGTTTATTACAAGATGTGGCTCGGAACAGACGCCCTGAATTGAGTATATTGGTAGCTCTAACCAATCATGCCATGTTTACCTACTTTTCAAAAAATATTACCCTTCTCACGTTTCCCCTAACAACTAAACTAGTATTTGCAGTCCAACTAATCGTGTTTAGTCTTACATCTCATTCCCGCCAATCAAATAGGAGTTAACATGGTAGGCTATTTCCGTAACGTAATGTTTTTCAAACACGGTATAAAAAAATTTTATGAGCAGAAATGATTTCATGCTGTCAGGCACCCCCACTATTGTATTTTGGCTATAATTTGGTAATTCCTAGACTATTTGCGTAACGTTTAACATATTATTTGTCAGCAAGTCCTAAGGAACCGAAATATACAAATTTAAAGGAGCTAAGTGGCTGCGTTCAAAATATGCACTTTCTTCTACCTCCTGTTTACTTCGAATACGAGGTGGTGTCTGGGTACTGTAATGTTTTCAAACGTAAACCAGTATAATGTCATCTTTCCTAATAAGCGTTTTTCAGGATTTTAAAACCTAACTCTCGTTTGTGTAGTGTTTTTTATCACTGTCGATTTGAAAAAAAGCTAGTGCTTGTGGCCTTACACGCGTGATGGTAGTAATTGTGTATCGCGCGACGCGTGTTTAGTGTTGCATGTGTCCCTGCTTTCAGCCCTCCCTTCTTTCTATCTTTAGTCCATCTGTCTTTCGTTTTTGGTAACGTAGTGTATAAAAAGACATGAATGGAATCTTAAATCTAGGTCATCTTGCGTATCTGAAGGTTTTTCTTAGAAATGGATTACACATTTTATTGTGTTGGGGAAACGCGTGTATGCTGCAGAAGGCTTTACTATCAACGTGAAACGTTACAATTTGCAGACGAAGTAGAAAACAAGGGGGATTTCGAGTACAGTCATTGTGACAGCACTGTTCTTTACCATTCTTCTTTCCTTTTATTGAAGTTATTTGTTAGGCTTTACATTTGCCTGATAATTTATATATGTGGATTAGAATATTTCACGACAATACTTACAATTTCAAGCAGTGTATATGTCAATATAAACATATTCACTTTAAATCTAATGTAAGTTTTCAAGCTTTAAACCAGTGTAAATGTCCATATGAAAATATTCATTTTAAAAATAATTGAAGTTTCAAACTTTTAAAATCAGAGTAAACATAAATGAAAACCTATTCAATTTATATTGTGAACATTGTTCAATCAGTGGAGATGTAAAAGAAAACAGACTCTATCTGTATTATTAACCTTATCATTTAAATGTAATGTAAAACTAAAACTATTCAATTTAAATGTAAAGAAAGTTTTATCCCGAGGGATTAAATGTAATTCCCATCGACGGTAAATTCTGAGATAATGGGATGGTAGAATAGAAGAGTGGGGCACATAAGTATGTGTCGAGAAACGCAATACTCAGAAGAGCGTTTCGCTTCTATTTTTTATCACAGTTATTGCTGGTACCAGCAGAAAGTACTATCTCTGGAACCAAGTGAAGGTAGAAGTATACTGACGTTGTGCGAGACGCCATCATTAGAGGGTCTTATAGACAGACGCAGGGCCAGCTTTGCCGTTACTCCTTGACGTCCTAGGAACGTGCGGCGCCCTTAACCTTGACCAGCGACGAGTGTGGTCAGTGTAAACAGAACCCATCAGCGGGAGCAGAAACTACTATTGGCAGCTAAGTGAGAAAAATACGCTGCCAAAGTGAACATCCTTCATAAGAATTCTATCATCTATCAATGATGAATCCTTTCTTTTAAACTATTCAAATCATTTTCAAACTGTTAAAACTTAAGTGATTATTAAATTTTGTTATTTGTAATATTACAAATTTAACTTCGATTTAATCATTTTAAAGTTACTGCATGTTTGTCTCAGTCAAATTACTACACACACTCTAAACAGAGCTATACCAGAATAATAAGAATTCCACTGAGTAAATCAGGGGTGGGGGCCTGAACGAGCTGAAATTAATAAGTGCTTAATTCCTTCACACATGTTTTCGGCAGATTCTACAATTAACGTGCTCAGCCAAAGCAGCATTGCTTTCGCTTATCTGAATATCTTGTGAAGACTCCAGTTGTAATAGAAGTGTCATTACCCTTCTATCTACATCTCTGACAAGAGTAATCTTGTGCGAAGGTAGATATCTTTGAAGCCCATAGTAGATACTCTTGAGTTTTGGCAACGGTTGGACCACTACTGCAAAGCAGGGGAAGCAATACTGTCACAAATGTTTACAAATAACTTCTTACATCTGCCCGGACTATTACAACATTTCCGCTCAGGTGTGTCCGACTGATAAGTGCGTGTCTGTAATCTGTCCACAGACGGGTAATTTATCGCCCGGCACGCCTTATCAATGCTTAACCATTGTCTCTGTGGCGATTTTAGTGCTAATCTGTAGTCTGATGTCGGCCACACTCGAGATTAACCAACATGATTGTCGGCTTTCCCAGCAGAGAGGGACGGGTAACCAAACATACATGACGACTTAACACTGAGAGGAGTGTAACAATGTTTGAAAATACAAAATATCTGCTACATAGCAGAGAAAGAAAAAGTTGCCGACCACTAAAAAGCACGCAATTAGTCAGTACAAACAACAAATGTCACATAATATGGCCGTAGTGGACAAGAGAGCAACCAAAAATTATGTGACAAGAGTTATACAGGAGATAGAAAGAAAGAGGTTCAGAGTTATACAGGAGATAGAACAAATGAGATTCAGATTTGTACAGGAGATAGAAAGAATGAGGTTCAGAGTTGTACAGGAGATAGAGAGAAGGAGATTTAGAGTTGTACAAGAGATAGAGAGAAGGAGATTTAGAGTTGTACATGAGATATAGAGAAGAATATTTAGAGTTGTACAGGAGATAGAGAGAAGGAGATTTAGAGTTGTACATGAGATATAGAGAAGAATATTTAGAGTTGTACAGGAGATAGAGAGAAGGAGATTTAGAGTTGTACATGAGATATAGAGAAGAATATTTAGAGTTGTACAGGAGATAGAGAGAAGAATATTTAGAGTTGTACAGGAGATAGAGAGAAGAAGATTTAGAGTTGTACAGGAGATAGAGAGAAGAATATTTAGAGTTGTACATGAGATATAGAGAAGAATATTTAGAGTTGTACATGAGATATAGAGAAGAATATTTAGAGTTGTACATGAGATATAGAGAAGAATATTTAGAGTTGTACATGAGATATAGAGAAGAATATTTAGAGTTGTACAGGAGATAGAGAGAAGAATATTTAGAGTTGTACAGGAGATAGAGAGAAGAATATTTAGAGTTGTACAGGAGATAGAGAGAAGAATATTTAGAGTTGTACAGGAGATAGAGAGAAGAATATTTAGAGTTGTACAGGAGATAGAGAGATTTAGAGTTGTACAGGAGATAGAGAGAAGAATATTTAGAGTTGTACAGGAGATAGAGAGAAGAATATTTAGAGTTGTACAGGAGATAGAGAGAAGAATATTTAGAGTTGTACAGGAGATAGAGAGAAGAATATTTAGAGTTGTACAGGAGATAGAGAGAAGAATATTTAGAGTTGTACAGGAGATAGAGAGAAGAATATTTAGAGTTGTACAGGAGATAGAGAGAAGGAGATTTAGAGTTGTACAGGAGATAGAGATACGGAGTTTCGGGACCGTAAAAGGTAAAGGTAGCCCCCATAACAGATACTGCCGTAGTGGAGTGAAGTGTTAGAGACTTGACTATACCAGGTCCAGCATTGAGAGGTCAGGTGACCAGTTCCTTTCCTCGCTGCCTTTTTCTTCTTTAACTCAAGAGCAAAGTCAGGTACCCATTAACAGCTGGGTAGACTGGAACATGAATCGTACCCTGCAACTTTGCTGCGACAGACCAGCGCTCTAACCACTCTGCCAATCGGACGCTCTGTCAGAATCAAACCGGAGACAAAATTTACAGGCAAATTATCACGTGACGACAGGAGACAAGGAGAGTGACATTCAATAGTACAAGCTTACCTGTTGAATGGCACCGATAAAATGACTGCCGAACATTTGCTTCAAAGGTGCCCAACATATGAGGTACAGAGAACATTTGCTTCAAAGGTGCCCAACATATGAGGTACGGTTTTAAGAAAATGTGTGATAACAGTTAAAGACGGTGATACTGACAGGTAAACGTACCCATTGACTTGTTGAATAAACAATACTTTGTTTATAGAAATATAACTATACCACAGACAAATTTTAGACGGTCGATGACTCAAAACTGAGATGTACAAATTGAAATGTTGTATGACGAACGAGTGTACATCATTTTATCAAGGATACAACGAGTTTGAATAAACTTTTCACGGGACCACAGTTCGTAAATGAAAGCAAGCGAGAAAACTTACCTTTGAGACAGTTTCCTACACGTGTCCACAAAAAGAACCAATCACTAAACTTTCCTTGCCCAGCGCGCGCACATGAGTAAACTCCTATGGCTACTGCTGGAACAGCCAAAGTAGTTGTTCAACATCAACACCGCGCGTGCAAATTTACACTCGTTTGCTGGCTCGCGATTTTGCTTATTGCGCGTGAGACATCCCTACCCTCTAAGTCTTGGCCAACAAATAGCCGCACTTGTAAACATTGACACGTCGTATTCTGTGATGGCACATTAGGGAAGGGTAGAGGCTGGGGCATTTTGTTATGTCCTTGTCTCAGAGGAGAATGGAGAGAATATAGTCAGATAGTGAGAGAGAATATAGTCAGACAGTAAGTGAGAGAGAATATAGTCAGATAGTAAGTGAGAGAGAATATAGTCAGACAGTAAGTGAGAGAGAATATAGTCAGATAGTAAGTGAGAGAGAATATAGTCAGACAGTAAGAACGTTAGAGAAAGATAGGAAGACAGCAAGTGAGAGAGAAAAAAAAGGGGGGGGGGGAGGAGATAAAGAGAGAGTGAGGGAAGGGGGGGGGGGGAGAAAAATAAAAACAAACAAAAAATTCCGAAAAATTAAATCGATTGATAGCGCAGACCAAGCGAGATTCATTAGGAGCGTGGAGAGCTTGCTACATCATTAGAAAACAGGGACGAGTGTTCTGCAACCTGGGACAGCCATTCGACCCATCAGTTTGGGACAGCCATTCGACCCATCAGTTTACTTTGACGCACTTTTTTTCTGCCCATTATGTCATGTACGGACCGTTGCATGGCCTTGACCCTTGATAGAACACGCTATCTTAAGAAACTCGGAGTTTGTAATACCAAGTTGTGTCTCAATGTTCTCAGACGAACACATACATCATTTATATAGTCACGTGTGTGGCTCTGTTATGTATACATTATTGCGTGCTCTTTGTTGTCATAGTTTATTAGCGAGGGGGTGTCTGAAATACTGGAGCGTCAGGAGACACATAGATTATGGCAGGCATTGACTGACATTGACAATTTGATGAATTTATTTTGTAAATAGATTGTTGTACACAGTTGACTATTTCTGACTGTAAATAGATTGTTGTACACAGCTGATTATTTCTGACTGTAAATAGATTGTTGTACACAACTGATTATTTCTGACTGTAAATAGATTGTTGTACACAGCTGATTATTTCTGGCTGTAAATAGATTGTTGTACACAGCTGATTATTTCTGGCTGTAAATAGATTGTTGTACACAGCTGATTATTTCTGACTGTAAATAGATTGTTGTTCACAGCTGATTATTTCTGGCTGTAAATAGATTGTTGTACACAGCTGATTATTTCTGACTGTAAATAGATTGTTGTACACAGCTGATTATTTCTGGCTGTAAATAGATTGTTGTACACAGCTGATTATTTCTGGCTGTAAATAGATTGTTGTACACAGCTGATTATTTCTGGCTGTAAATAGATTGTTGTACACAGCTGATTATTTCTGACTGTAAATAGATTGTTGTACACAGCTGATTATTTCTGGCTGTAAATAGATTGTTGTACACAGCTGATTATTTCTGACTGTAAATAAATTATTATTCCTTGTTGGCGTGGTGTGAAGAACGAAACGTTTTTTCTAGTTATTGGAATAAACTTGGACCGGTGGTTTTTGTGTTTCTAGTTAGTGGAATAAACTTGGAACAGCTGCTTTGTGTTTCTAGTTAGTGGAATAAACTTGGAACAGCTGCTTTGTGTTTCTAGTTAGTGGAATAAACTTGGAACAGCTGCTTTGTGTTTCTAGTTAGTGGAATAAACTTGGACCGGTTGTTATTGTGTTTCTAGTTAGTGGAATAAACTTGGACCGGTTGTTTTTGTGTTTCTAGTTAGTGGAATAAACTTGGACCGGTGGTTTTTGTGTTTCTAGTTACTGGAATAAACTTGGACCGGTTGTTTTTGTTTTTCTAGTTAGTGGAATAAACTTGGACCGGTTGTTTTTGTGTTTCTAGTTAGTGGAATAAACTTGGACTAGTGGAATAAACTTGGACCGGTTGTTGTTGTGTTTCTAGTTAGTGGAATAAACTTGGACCGGTTGTTTTTGTGTTTCTAGTTAGTGGAATAAACTTGGAACAGCTGCTTTGTGTTTCTAGTTAGTGGAATAAACTTGGACCGGTTGTTATTGTGTTTCTAGTTAGTGGAATAAACTTGGAACAGCTGCTTTGTGTTTCTAGTTAGTGGAATAAACTTGGACCGGTTGTTTTTGTGTTTCTAGTTAGTGGAATAAACTTGGAACAGCTGCTTTGTGTTTCTAGTTAGTGGAATAAACTTGGACCGGTTGTTATTGTGTTTCTAGTTAGTGGAATAAACTTGGAACCAGCATGTTTTTGTTTCTAGTTAATGAATAAAGCACGAAATTGGCACTAGTTAAATAAACTTGGTTGTTATTGTGTTTCTAGTTGTGGAATAAACTTGGACCGCAACCGTTTTTGTGTTCTAGTTAGTGGAATAAACTTGGAAATGGAGCTTGTTTTGTGTTTCTAGTTAGTGGAATAAACTTGAATTGTGATTGAATTTCTAGTTAGTGAATAAACTTTGGAACATTCACAAGCGTTATGTTTTTGTGTATGGAAGTTAGTGGAATAAAGTACTTGGACCGTGCTTTTGTGTTTCTAGTTAATCAAAGAATAAACTGGAGACGGCGCTGTTGATCGGCCGCGCTGTGGAATCCTGGACCTAGTTAGTGGAAAAACTTGAAATGCGCTGAGGGTTATTCTTACTGATAGGGAATCACTACCGGTTGTTTTGGTGTACAGCTGTCAGTCAGCATTGGTAGTGCAAAATGCAGTTATAAAAACTTGGACCGGTTTTTTAAGGTTTCTAGTTAGTGGAATAAACTTCCTCGACCGGTTGTTTTTGTGACCACTAGTTAGTGGAAAGCAATTTCTTCTGAATTTGTGTTTCTAGCGTTTAAATGCTTGGACCGGTGAGATTTTTTGTGCTTTCTAGTTAGGTGGAATAAACTGGGACATCATTTTGAACCTGAGACAAAAAGGGTTGTTGGAGTGGCATCATCTAGTTAGTGGAATAAACTTGGACAATTCCTTTTGTGGTTCTAGTTAGTGGAATTTTTGGACATTGAAGGTGTGTTTTTGTGGACGTTATGCCTAAACTAGGAGAGACAATCAATTTTGTGTTTACATTAAGAGTGAAAAAAACTTGGAACGTTGTTTCGCAGAGTTTGGTTTCTAGTTAGTGGAATCCACTTGGACCTGTTTTTCCTTCACGTTAGTGGAATAAACTTGCGACCTCACACAAGTCTGGCAACACGGGAAGGAATAAAATCTTGGACCGGTTGTTTTGTGTTTCTAGTTAGTGATTTGGCACCCTTGATTTTTGTTTCTAGTTAGTGGAATAAACTTGGAAAGATGGTTGTTTTGTGTTTCTAGTTAGTGAGTGACTTGGACAGCGAAGAAATTACATGATGAAAAAAACTTTACGGGTAGGTTAGTGGAATAAACTTGGACCATTGTTTTTGTTTTTCTATTAGTGTGAATAAACTTGACCGGATTGTTTTTTGTGTTTCTAGTTAGTGGAATACACTTGGACCGGTTGCTTTTTTGTGTTTCTAGTTAGTGGAGAAAAACTTGTGGTGCGGTTGTTGTGAACGTCTAGTTAGTGGAATAAACTTGGACCGGTTGTTTTTGTGTTTCTAGTTAGTGGAATAAACTTGGACCGGTTGTTTTTGTTTTTCTGGTTAGTGGAATAAACTTGGATTGGCTGTTTTTGTGTTTCTAGTTAGTGGAATAAACTTGGAACAGCTGCTTTGTGTTTCTAGTTAGTGGAATAAACTTGGACCGGTTGTTGTTGTGTTTCTAGTTAGTGGAATAAACTTGGACCGGTTGTTTTTGTGTTTCTAGTTAGTGGAATAAACTTGGACCGGTGGTTTTTGTGTTTCTAGTTAGTGGAATAAACTTGGACCGGTTGTTTTTGTTTTTCTAGTTAGTGGAATAAACTTGGACCGGTTGTTTTTGTGTTTCTAGTTAGTGGAATAAACTTGGACCGGTTGTTTTTGTGTTTCTAGTTAGTGGAATAAACTTGGACCGGTTGTTGTTGTGTTTCTAGTTAGTGGAATAAACTTGGACCGGTTGTTTTTGTGTTTCTAGTTAGTGGAATAAACTTGGACCGGTTGTTTTTGTTTTTCTGGTTAGTGGAATAAACTTGGATTGGCTGTTTTTGTGTTTCTAGTTAGTGGAATAAACTTGGACCGGTTGTTTTTGTGTTTCTAGTTAGTGGAATAAACTTGGACCGGTTGTTTTTGTTTTTCTAGTTAGTGGAATAAACTTGGACAGGGTGTTTTTGCTTTTCTAGTTAGTGGAATAAACTTGGACAGGGTGTTTTTGTTTTTCTAGTTAGTGGAATAAACTTGGACAGGGTGTTTTTGTGTTTCTAGTTAGTGGAATAAACTTGGACCGGTTGTTGTTGTGTTTCTACGAGAGTCGTTCAGAAAATAAGGCACCACATCGTTTTTCTCAGCTAATAATGAAGATAGAAGCACGAAATTTTGCGCACTTCAAATATGGCATGTGCCAATTGTGTGCAACAAATTGCACCGCAACCGGCCAAATAATACGGCTGCCCTAAACCGTTGAAATGGAGCTTGTTAGCAACTTGCGTTATAAGAAGCGAATTGTGATTGAATTTCTCGTTGCAAAGAAGGAAACTGTTGTGAACATTCACAAGCGTCTATGTGATGTGTATGGAAGTTTTGCAGTCGACAGGAGTACAGTCAGTCGCTGGGTTCAGAGAATCAAAGAATCAGGAAGTGGAGATACGGCGCTGCTTGATCGGCCGCGCTGTGGACGTCCTGCCACAGCCACCAACGCAGAAATTTTGAAATGCGCTGAGGGCATTATTCTTACTGATAGGCGAATCACTACTCAACAATTGGCCTTACAGCTGTCAGTCAGCATTGGTAGTGCAAATGCAGTTATAAAAACTCTCGGATTTTCTAAGGTTTGCGCAAGATGAGTTCCTCGAAGTCTCACAAATGACCACCGATTGCAAAGGAAAGCAATTTCTTCTGAATTGTTGGAGCGTTTAAATGCTGATGGAGAGATCTTTTTGGCTAAGATCGTTACAGGTGACGAAACCTGGGCACATCATTTTGAACCTGAGACAAAAAGACAGTCAATGGAGTGGCATCATCCGCAGTCACCACGAAGAAAGAAATTCAAGACAATTCCTTCAGCAGGAAAGGTCATGATCACTGTCTTTTGGGACATTGAAGGTGTGATTCTTGTGGACGTTATGCCTAGAGGAGAGACAATCAATTCGCAAGCTTACATTAAGACATTGAAAAAACACAATCAACGTTTTCGCAGAGTTCGGCCGTACAAGAATCCAGCAGACCTGCTTTTCCTTCACGACAATGCGCGACCTCACACAAGTCTGGCAACACGGGAAGCAATCACCAAATTGGGTTGGACTGTACTACCCCATCCACCCTATAGTCCCGATTTGGCACCCTCTGATTTTCATCTGTTTAGTCCACTTAAAGATGCACTCCGTGGGATAAGGTTTGAAGATGATGAAGGAGTGATTCATGCAGCGAAGAAATGGCTACATGATCAAGAAAAAATCTGGTACGGGCTAGGAATACATGCACATGTTTCGCGCTGGCATAAAGCCGTACAAGTTGATGGGGATTATGTTGAATAATACCAATGTTTACATGACATATCCATGTATATTGTGTATAAATTTCATGCTTTTTTAATAAACAGCTCCTGAGAAAAACGATGTGGTGCATTACTTTCTGAACGCCCCTCGTAGTTAGTGGAATAAACTTGGACCGGTTGTTTTTGTTTTTCTAGTTAGTGGAATAAACTTGGACCGGTTGTTTTTGTTTTTCTAGTTAGTGGAATAAACTTGGATTGGCTGTTTTTGTGTTTCTAGTTAGTGGAATAAACTTGGACCGGTTGTTTTTGTGTTTCTAGTTAGTGGAATAAACTTGGACCGGTTGTTTTTGTTTTTCTAGTTAGTGGAATAAACTTGGACCGGTTGTTTTTGTTTTTCTAGTTAGTGGAATAAACTTGGACCGGTTGTTTTTGTGTTTCTAGTTAGTGGAATAAACTTGGACCGGTTGTTGTTGTGTTTCTAGTTAGTGGAATAAACTTGGACCGGTTGTTTTTGTTTTTCTAGTTAGTGGAATAAACTTGGACCGGTTGTTTTTGTTTTTCTAGTTAGTGGAATAAACTTGGACCGGTTGTTTTTGTGTTTCTAGTTAGTGGAATAAAACTTGTTGTTGTGTTTCTACCCGGTTGTTTTTGTTTTTTCTAGTTAGTGGAATTTGGACCGGTTGTTTTTGTGTTTCTAGTTAGTGGAATAAACTTGGACCGGTTGTTTTTGTTTTTCTAGTTAGTGGAATAAACTTGGACCGGTTGTTTTTGTCTTTCTAGTTAGTGGAATAAACTTGGAACAGCTGTTTTGTTTTTCTAATAACTGGAACAAATTGTATAATGGCTTATCTTTATCGTTATCTTTAAATTTGTCTAATGCTTCCACATACTTTATTTGCCCTGGCATTTTACTTTCTTTATGTCTTTATCATACTGAGTTACCAGTGCACGCGCTGCCCATCGAGTTCCAATGGAGGTGAGTCCAGGACAATGAAGAAAGAAAAAAACATATTTGGAAGAAACAGAGATGTAGTTTCTCAGAAAAATGTAAAAAATGTTATGAACGACTAAGACAACTAACGAGAATTGTTTGAGAATGGCTAATGAATAAAGAAATATAACAATAAATGTAAGGAGAAAAGAAGCGCCCTTAGTGGGACACGTGAGGAGAAGAGGGGTACTGGAAAACATCGTGACCACAGGAAAAAGACAGAGAGGAACAGAGAAGAAGGTGAAGCGATACAAAACATGTCACAGATAACGCGACACTACGGCATGTGAAGAGGCCAACAACAGAACTGATTGAGAACGGTAAAATTCTGGATCTGTGAAGGAACATGATCACCTACGGCTGTGAAGATACTGCACGTAACTTGACGACTTGCCTTGAGCTCACATTTATATGACGTATACACATGTTATTCTTTCACGTGTCCTTGGTCACGTGATTTGATGTTGTTTAGTATACACCCATTCTTTTCTCTCCGTGCGTGGACCACCTCAAACTTTGGTCACGTGACGTGAACTATTCGTGGTCACGTGTACAGGTGGCGCTGTTTTATTTGTTCAACTTCTCCATTCTTGTATCATCGACTTTGTTATAAATTCTATAAAGTTTTCGCATATCTACATACACACTCACACACAAATTATATATCACAAATATCAACTACAACAAAATGACGTTATTGTACGGATAATAAATGCCGTGTCTGTGACCTACTTAAAATTGATCTGATATTTTCGACGATGCGTTGTCTCGCGCTGACAGAAGTCCAGAACTCAACCACTGAACGCATTTAAGAGCGCTCACGATTCCGAGATAAAGCTGATTAGCTAACTTCTACTGGAACCCTGCACAGGAAACAGAGCTTGCACTAACTTGGACAAAACTGGTATTAGTGCGCTGACCACGTGACGTGGTGCTGACAGAGAACAGACCGCCAAGCAAGACTAGCGGATAACGATAATTATTCATTTCAGCGGATGGTAGAAGCTGGGTGGGGGTGGGGGGTGGAGATGGAGTTTCCTGGTTGCTGTGACAAGACAGACGAAAAACGTGCTTCGTTGAAGACAATCAGAACATGAAAATATGGATTGGACAGTAATATTCAGAAAGGAAAGATATGATAATTAACAATAGAGATCGGAAGACAACATACGAATAAATAAAAACATCCTAATTCACATGACAATTTTCTTTTCTACTAGACACACAACAACAGATGATGTTACATGTGAAATAGAAGTCAAGATATCAAACAGAGGTCAAGATCAGAAACAGAGCTCAATAAGTGACACAGAAGTCAAGATGTGAAACAACAGTTAACACATCAACCATAGTCAAGATGTCAAACATAAGTCAACACGTCAAACAGAAGTCAACACGTCAAACAGAAGTCAACACGTCAAACAGAAGTCAACACGTCAAACAGAAGTCAACACGTCAAACAGAAGTCAACACGTCAAACAGAAGTCAACACGTCTAACCGTGTGAGGTCAAGCAAATGTAGGTCTCTGACTCTATAGATGATGATGATGAATTATGTGCAGAGAACCTAACGCTACCTCCCTAGGTCTCACACGGTCAATCTTCTGGCTCTAGTGTATGGTGTATGGTGTACCTAGTGTCTAGGGGAGAAATGAATGATGGTACACAACAATCAAACACTTTAAGTTTCTATTAAAGAAGATAATAACTAGCAGTTAAGTTTTTCTTTGAACAAATATTTACAATTTATTTTGCCTGTCCATTCATAGCTTGTGGACAGGTCTTTGAAAATAAGGACAAGATAGTTTACAGAATAGAACAATTACAAATGTTGGGACAATCTGCCCAATAACTAAAAGTTATTATGTAGTTATAAATGTCCTTCCTGTATGAAATATTAAATTAGTTCACTTTAGTTATAAATTTATAAATGTCCTTCCTGGATGAAATATTACAGAGTTCACTTTAGTTATCTACTGGGAGAGTCACTGTATATGAGGGCTGTAGTTCATCCTACCCCCATAATATTCCTGTGTAATATTTTGAAACACAAGAAAATGTCAGAGATGCCCCAGATGTTTTATTCTTCACCTGGGAGTCCTTGTTGTAAGATAATTCAATGGGTAGTTGCAGAAATTTCAAGTTCAACACTTGCCAAAGCTCCTACTGGATATTCAACAGCATATAAGTCTGGTTGGAGACTGGTTGGCGTTTATAAGCACTCAGCAGGTTTCCTGTCACCAGCCGGCAACAGGAACATAGACCCTCTGCAACAAAAGGACACCCTGGCCTTTTATCTCTGATCATTTATTCTAACACTTAATTCCCTACGTGGGTATGGGGTCAGCCTCGCGTGCCTTACAAATGCACTCGCCCCGAATTGTACAGGACTCCCACCTGGTTGTGACCACACCTCAAGTCCTTATAGTAGATACGCCCCTGTACGTTCACATACTTTTCCTCCATACAATAATGTGGAGTAACCACATTTCCTGTGATATGATCTTCTCTTCTTTTCTTTACACTTATATTTGCTTCAGGCATGTTAAACAGTGTTCATTGAACACAGAGGCTTGCTAAACTATTTTAATACAATAATATGTCAACATAATTATAACAACATACATCAGTCAGATACCGTTTAATGTGTGGACTCAACAATGTCTGCTTCCGACATGTCCTTCACTTTTTCCCCAATAGCAGTATCTAACTTTTGTAGTTGGACCAAACATATTGAATTTCATAAAATATCCTTACCACAATCAAGAAATATATAAACAAATGACGCTGATTTTGTGAAGAAATGGCCTCAGCTTCCTCCGAACTGCACAGACTGTGAATTTATTCTTTATTTAAGTTTAAAATTAACACAGCTGTTTTTCAGCGTATCTGTATACAAATTTTAGTTCAACTGGCAATGAATAATCAAAGCCTTTTGCTAATATCTACCAGCACTAGCCAATCGTAACGTTCTACTACTTGAATTCAAATGCAGTTTGAATGAAAAACCCAAAATAATTTTGAATAACTGGTGGTCGATTGGCCCGTCTGCTCTAGTCATGCCCAATACAAAAGATATCACGTTAGGATTACATTTCTCCTACCGTTCCCCTTTCCCATTCATACTCTGTTCACCCCAAGCGAATTTGAATGTACCTCCTTGCCTCTCCTTTTCCAGCTCGCGTCCCCCTAACGTTACCAAAAAAAAAAAACATGAGCAGGAACGCCAGTGTGTCTGGTCGTGTGTTCTTAGATATTAGTATTTCTTCAATAACTTCTCTAATACTGGGGCTATCATATTATTTAAAGTACATTCTTACTCATCAACGTCATACTATCATATAATTCTTATGGGGAACTTCAGAATGGTTTTAAATTTCCAATTTATGTCATCGTCCATCGTCAAATAAAATTTTACACAAGTCCGCCATCTTTCCTCTCCTTCATCTTGCGAGCATGTATTTTTCAAATAACTACTTGTTTTAGTTACATCAGAAATGCTACCACTAGGAGGAAATAAAACTGTCTGCGTGGTTATGCCTTGGCTGGCTTTTCCGCAGTGTGAATATATGCGTTGCAGACTGTGTCAGCGAAGCGGGGTGTAGACGGGGCGGGCTAATAATTTGCGTTACTAGTTAGCATTGTATCGTGTAATACTACCAAAAATGTAAGGATTCCTACTAATTTTGCTACAAAGTTGACAGAAAGTGTTACTTCAGATAGCTATATTGCGGCATGCTTCCGCCAATAGTTAATTGTAAGGCTAGACTACAAAGTGTAATCAGCAGATTGGGCAAAAATTAACTATTAGTAGTGTTTCTCGAAAACGAAACTAAAGCGTGTCAGACTTTTTCCGTGAAATCGTTCTATAGGCTTAGCACTGTGCAAAAAGCAGCGCTGCTGGCTTCGAAGATGCCAACCGTCAGACACATGCGGGCTAATGTATTTATTATCGTTTTATGCCTAAATCGTACTGAATTGAGCGTTTATGCTCGCATATTTTGCTACAGATGTCAAATAGAAGCCAAGACGACAAACTGAAGTCATGAGGATAAACAGACGTCAAGAGGAGAAACAGAAGTCAAGAGGAGAAACAGAAGTCAAGACGGCAAACAGAAGTCAAGACAACATCAGAAGTCAAGACGACAAACAGATGTCAAGATCACAAACAGAAGTCAACATGTCAAACGGATGTGAAGACGAGAAGCAGAAGTCAAGATGTCAAACAGATGTCAAGACGGCAAACAGAAGTCAAGACAACAACAGAAGTCAAGACGACAAACAGAAGCCAAGATGTCAAACAGAAGTTAAGATCTCAAGCTGAAGTCAACATGTCAAACAGAAGTCAAGATGTCAAACAGAAGTCAACTTGTCAAACAGATGTCAAGACGTCAGACAGAAGTCAACATGTTAAAAAGAAGTGAACATGTCAAACAGATGTCAAGACGTCAAACAGATGTCAAGACGTCAAACAGAAGTCAAGACGGCAAACAGAAGTGAAGATCTCAAACAGAAGTCAACATGTCACACGGATGTGAATACGAGAAGCAGAAGTCAAGATGTTAAAAACAAAAATTAAGATGTTAAATAGAAGTCAACATGTCAAGCAGAAGTCAAGTCGAGAAGCAGAATTCAAGATGTCAAACAGATGTCCAGACGTCAAACAGAAGTCGAGACGTCAAACAGAAGTCAACATGTCAAACAGAAGTCAACATGTCAAAAAGAAATTAAGATGTTAGACAGAAGTAAACATGTCCAACAGTCTATCAGAGAAAATACAGTCTATAAGAGCACATTGTCCCAAAAACACAACAGGAACCACTCCATGTTGGAAATATTCATTTGAAATGAGAGTAAGTATATCACGACATACACCTTTCTAATGCCACATACACAATTGTTTCACTATATGCACCCTTCTATTACGAAGTACATAATTCTGTCACCAAATACACCATTCTATCACAACATACACCTTTATATAAAAAATAAATCATTCTATTACCACTTACACCATTAGGTCACCACATACACCCCTCTATCACCACATACATCACTCCATCACCACATACAAAAATTCCATCACCAGATGCATCATTATATCTACACATACACCATTATACCACCACATGTACCATTCTATCACCACATACACTATTCTATCACCACATACATTATTCTACCATCGCAAAAACCATTATATCAATACACATATCATTCTATCACCACATATATCATTCTATCACCACATATATCATTATATTACCACATGCATTATTCTATCACCACATACACTATTATATCATCACAAACACCATTATATCACCACACTTCTGCCATCAACTACACCACTATTTCACCACATCCATCATTATATCTCTACATAAACTATTCTACCACTACATCTAGGAATAGTCGTTGACCAGCATCTAAATTGGAACTCACATGTTCATGCACTGACCAAGCAAACGGCACAGAAAGTTTACCAGTTAGCTAACATCAAACATTTCCTAGATGAAGATGCACGTAAATTGTTCTATATATCTCACATGCAAACAAACCTTGACTATTGCTCCACAATCTGGGATGGTTGTTCTATGTCCAACACAAAAAGACTCCATTCACTACAAAAGCGTGCAGTGCGTCTAGTTTCTGACAACTGCCAAGCACAGTGTGTAGATCTATATAAAGATCTCAAAATACTGCCTCTAAGAAAGTGCTTTCTGTTCAACAAAGCTAAATTTGTTCACAAAATCCTGTCACAGAATGCTCCAACATATCTGTGGCCAATGTTCAAATACAGTGAAAGACGCAGTCAACGCCTTAACAAAATACAAGTGCCCAAGCCTAGGATTGACTTATTCAAGAAAAGCTTAGCTTACTCTGCTGCTCATCTCTGGAACTATCTTCCACATTATCTGAAAGATAACAACCTCAGTCCCTATTCATACAATCGTAAACTTTTCGATTACTTTATGAGTTCTGATTATCTGCCCCCCTAATGTGATTATTTTTCCGAACAAATGATATAATATCGAATGTAGGTTTAATGATGATGATAGTGTTTTTCAACATATTTTGTTTCATGGTGATACTTAGTATTTTTCAACATACTTTATTTCATGTTTATAATTAGATACTGTGAATGTGAGTATGCTATTATTTTACCTTTATAACGTTGAATTCCTTGAATTGATGGGTAAAATGTATGTGAGAATAAATGAAATCAGTATAAAAGACGAGAGAAAGGAAGGGCAGAATGTCAGACGGGCCTGCGTGCCCAATTCTCAACCCTTTGAAAATAAAGTTCGTTCGTTCGTTCGTTCTCTCTCTCTTTCTCTCTCTCTCTTAGACGGGCCTAAGTTCCTTTCTCTCAACACTTTGAAAATAAAGTTCGTTCGCTCTCTTTCAGTCCCTATTCATACAATCGTAGACTTTTCGAATACTTTATTAGTTTTGATTACATGCCCCCCTGGTACGGGTAAATTTTAAGAATGTTTATTATTTCAGGAACCGTCCTCCCGACGTCCTGTGGTAAGAGTGCATTAGACTTCAGGCTTGACACTCCTTATTACAGTGGCCTGCTGAATACCCTCCAGGGTTATCCTTGCATATTCCGTTTCAGGAATTATATTATATATTTAAGATATGGCCAGTCACACACAATCTCCCTGGCCCGCACCCCAGGCACTCAGTAACAAGGCCTAACTTCTTGGCACGATTCACAAATATTTATTAACACATTACTCCATTTGAGTATGATATGACATCGTAGCTTTTACTAGCACATGTCTCTACTGTCCTTGATTCTGATACTCTCAGTTTTAATGGAACAGTCAACTTACGTGCCCAAGAATTCCATACACACTGCTAAGACTAATCTGACATTATACTGTTAATGAAAGCATAAGGCAGTGATGGTAATCGATCTTGCAGGTGAAATATAAAGATGCCCAAAGGCAATTAACACATTTTAAAAGCAGGTCCTACTGGACACATTCCTTGCATACTGGTCAAACGACACAAGCAGACTGCCGGTTAGAGACGCTAGTTTGTCCCAAATCAAAACTCACGTCTGCTGTCAATTCAAAGCAGGAGTCAAGACGTCACTTCCTGCAACCACGGGATACCGTGTGTAAACAATATATATCAGGAAGTGATCGAATACAAAACCTGATATGATATTTACTCATATCATTTACTCCCCCCCTGGATTAAAATAATGAAAAGGAACTTTTCATTATTTTCATAGTACAATCTTACAAGGTAACTGGAGAAACCATATGACAATATCCAAATACTCAACTGTCATCATTATGATAGCACCTAGAGGCGTGCTCCATAATCGACAATTTAACACACAAGGTGTGGTATTTAGTAATAACATAACTAAACCCATTATCGTTAGCAGACGCTCTTTTGACACAAATGTGAGGTAACTACATTAATTAGAAGGCAGTGAAGAAAAGTCAATATGTCAGTCATGGCACTCACACAGCATACCATGTCAACAAACGCCCTAAGTCGTGTCGGTATGTAAGTCTATCTATCTATCAAATGAAATGCATAATAAGCAATCAAAGACAGAATAGAACAAATGAGGCAGACAAGTTAAAATATAAGTGGTGACTGTGACAATATGTCAAAATAATTATTAACATTTGTATGTATGCAATGTCATGTGGTGAATGACAATGTTAATGAGATGTCATATGAAGATATATTACTTAATATCTACACATATGAAAGATATAGGTTATACTAAGTGGAAGCACGAGTGTAATTCAATTCATATAATGATACACTAATGAAGCAATGTAATATCACCAGTGTTATTAAAACTGGTCATGTTAGACCATACACAGTTCTTCCTGTAGAGGTATTTAAAAGAACCAAAGTTTCAGTGAGTCACTAGTTCGCACAACATTGTTATTGATCCTTAGTTAAGTATATATGGCGGAAAGAAATAGTTCATTGAAGAAAAATCCAATTTCCATCTATGTTGGTTGTCGATGTTTGTCTTCCATGCAATATCATATGCAGCACAGATACTATTGTTCATTCTGTACTTGAGAATTTCATACGTATATGATGAAATGTAATTTCTTGGTTATGTCAATTTTTGAACTTTGTAGTCAGTAATTTTAGTTTCTTCCCTTTTTACACAACGTTTGAGACAGTTAATTAGTGCAAAAAGTTTTGGAAATTGTAGCAAAGTATCTGAATTGTACCGACTTGGATTGTTATACTGCCAAAAGTCATTGTACAACGTGTATGAAGTAGCGAAGTATTGTTCTTGAGCAATTGCATTAGACATCATATGACGAACGCTTGAATATATATCTTGATTTTGGATGGACAGTAATTCATCATCATCATGTTGCTTGGCATAGTGTCTCTAGTTTTTCAACCGGTTTAAGTGCATGACGAAGCAATGTGGCTGTAATATCTGAAGTATGCAATATATGAGTTAAAAGAAGGCATGTGCCTTAGTTCATGATGCCACCTTTTTGCGAAATAGTTCCTGACTTGTCCCAAAGGAAGTAGTGTTATTATTGAGCATCAAAGTTGGATTGAAGCAGCATTTGCGGAGACAACTGGCGATAGCGGATGCTTCATACATCTGGATAGCACATCGGCCATCACGTTCAACTTTCCTGCGATGGGTTTAATCTGGTAATTATAAGGTTGAAGAGCCAGTGAGGCACGCGCTGCTTTAGCATTCTTGAATCTCGCTGTTTTCAGGTAAGAAAGTGCCCTTTGGTCTGTCTCGAGTGTAAAACTTGCACCAAGCAGGTAGCGTTGAAGTTTAGAGAAGCAGAACACAAGAGCCAGTAGCTCTCTCTCAATGACCGAGTAACGCTGCTCCGTCGGCGTTAGTTTCCTGCTAACATAAAGTGTTGGATGTAAACAGCCTTTCCATTCTTGCAAAAGCGAACCTCCAATGGACGTTTTGAAAGCGTCTACTGTAAGAGTAAAATGTTTAGAAGGATCAGGCAATCTCAATATAGGCAACTTGGAAAACAGACATTTTAATCTATTTAAAGCCACATGAACATCCTGACTATAAACACACCTATTTGGTGACTCTTTCTTCACCAGTGATGACAACACAGACGTATACTCTGCAAAATTAGGGATAAACTTACGATAAAAGTTTAGGAGCCCTAGAATACTTCTAACCTTTTTTTGGTCTTAGGTATATCAAGGTTTAGAATCCTAGAGATAGTAGTATCCTCTGTTTTCAAAAAACCTCCTCCTACTTTATAACCTAAAAATGAAATCTCCTGAAATCCAATCTTAGTCTTAGATGGACGTGCAGATAAATTATGACGACGTAGAGTGGTAAGTAAGGATTGAATACCCTTCAAATGTTCATCCCATGATTGATGAAACAGACAAATGTCGTCAATGTAAGTAATAAGGTCGTCTCTGTCAGAGAAGAGTCGTCTCATCATGCGAACGAAGGTCGCAGGTGCGTTAACTAAACCAAAAGACATATAGTTAAATTGAAAGAGTCCTAATGGGGTTGCGAACGCAGTATAATGCTTGGAATGTTCCGTTAATGGTACTTGGAAATAGCCTTTAGATAGATCAGATTTAGAAAAAAATGTAGCTGTAGCTAGTCTATCTAATAAAGACTCCAACACGGGAAGTGGTTCCGCGTCGTGGATGGTGACCGAATTTAGACGTCTAAAATCTATGCATATACGTATAGATTTGTCTTTTTTCCTGATCAAAACCATCGGAAAACTATAAGGGGAATGAGATGGAGAAATGACATTTAATTTCACCATCTGTTCTAGTTCCTCTTTAACCTGACATTGTAAATGTATAGGAATAGGGTAAGGTTTCAACTTAATGGGTTGAAAGTCTGTCAGAATGATATCATGTTCGATGATATCAGTGTGTCCTGGGACATCAGTAAGGACATCAGTAAAAGAACGTAAGATAGAAGTAACCTGTTCTTTCTGGAAAGAAGATAGAGTTGGTGATATATCAACATCTTTCCAACTTTCAGTAGACAAGTAGTGAAGACTAGGTAATACTAATAATGAGTCATTACCATCAGTCAAATCAGAATTTTCTTCCTGTATGACAGCCAAAGAAGAATGACGACAGACAGATTGATCAAGAGCCTCAAAGACTGGTCTTAGATATGGTGGACGTGTATGAAACTGCTGTAACATATTGATATGAAAAGTTTTCTCTTTTCCCTCTACTGAGACAATATAATCAACATCAGACAGTTTCTCCACAATCCTGTAAGGTCCTCTCCATGAGACTAATAATTTGTTATCTCTCCTGGGTAGTAATACGTAAGCTTCATCACCAGGCCAAAGTTGGCGTAATTTGCGGTTTTGGTTAATGAATAACCTCGCCCTAAGCTTTGCCTTTTCAGATGAACCTACTGCTATCTGGCATGCGTCTATTATTTTTTTTCCTCAAATTGACCACATACTGATATGAGGTCTGAATCTCCTTGTTCATCTCAGCACCAATTAAAAGTTGTTTTAATATAGACATTGGGCCGCGTGGTCGGGCGCCAAAAACCAATTCAAATGGGCTAAAGCCTGTATGTTCATTTTTTATCTCTCGATACGCAAATAAAATAGCTGGCAGGAGTCTGTCCCAATTTTGAGGATATTTAATTGTAACCTTATGTAGCATTTGTTTTAAGAATCTGTTGAGGACTTCTATTTTCCCATTAGACTGAGGATGGTATATTGAACTAAGGGATCTTTGAATCCCAAACATATCCATAACCTGTTTCATAGCATCTGAAACTAACTGAGTTCCTTTATCAGACAGGATGTTTTCAGGAAAACCTATTCTACTGAAAATCAAAAATAATGCATCAGCAATATCTACCGTGGTGATGGTTTTTAAAGGAATAGCTTCTGGCCAGCGTGTGCACATATCTATGCAGGTCAACACATATTGATGACCTCTGGCTGATGTCACCTTTAAAGGGCCAATAATGTCAATGGCCATCTTTGCGAAGGGACGCAAAGAAATATCAGATGCTTGAATGGGCGCATCATGTTTTGGTTTTTTGGTTGCTACACTTTGGCAGATGGTACATGTACGACAAAATAATTTGACGTCTTTCGTAATTCCGGGCCAAAAAAAATATGACAAAACTCTATGTTTTGTTCTAGCAACACCTAAGTGTCCTGCACATTCAATGTCATGTGCATGTCGTAAAATGAATGGTCGAAAACAAGCTGGTACCATAATCTGTTTCTTTAAGGAATTAGCAAATTGATAGTTTCTTACTAAAATCCCATTTTTGATAGTATACCAGTGTTTTGCACAGTCATCTATCATTACATCATTCAAATGAGCAATATGAAAATATTTTTTTAAGGAAGTATCATCTTTCTGTCTTTGTATAAAGGTTTCCTTATCAATGAGCTCCATCTGAAATAAATTGTCATCATCAGTATTCACATCATTCATTACCTTAATATCATCATTATTTTCCTGTTGATAATGAATTATATCATCATTATTATTTTCCTTTTCTTCTTCATCTTCTGAAGTGATATCTTCAGTTATATCTTCAGGTAACACATCAATGACTGGTTTGTGATGATCATTGTCCATGCGAGACTGAGCTCTGGTAGTCACAGCATTTGAACATAATAAGTGTTGTCTTTCCCATATTTCAATATCTTCCTGTGTACATTCATGCAATTTAGGTATGTTTCCCATAATGGTACTTTCAGTGTTTCTTGATTGTCTGGAAGTATTGTTATGATAAGATCTTTTATTTGCATTTTGATCATTTCCTCTATAAAATGATTTCTGACCTCTATTTGATTTTGAGTTATATTCTCCTCTATTTTGCCAGTTATTGGACTTAAATGAGGTTTGTGGATAAAAGTTATCCTCCTGATATGAATTCCAATGTCTTTGAGGTTGGTATTTATTAAAATTGTATCTACCTCTATTTTGACTGTAATTATGTGATGGTTTAAATCTTTGATTCCTATCTATGCTGTTTGATCTATACCTAGGTGCATTGTCTTAGAATGATCTGGCCGATGCAGCTGGTAATGAGTCCCTTACATTGTTTTTGCTCAATACTCTATTAGGATGTGCAACTTGATATTGACGTCCTAGGGTTTGTAATTTAGTTAGGTTCTCTGGCTTTCTTTCCTGAAGGAACGCAAGAAAATCAGAACTAATAGATGACAAAACCTTGTCTCTTAGAATCAAATCTGACAAACCCTCAAAAGTTTTTTCAGTTTTGGATAGTTCAATCCATCTAGAAAAATTCAGTTTAACAGCTGAAATAAATTCAGTGAAATCTTTTCCAGAATCAGGGTACACAGATCGAAATTTCTGACGATAGCCCTCATCATCTAATTGATACCTCTGCAATAAAATCACCTTAACAGCTTCATAATCCTTTCTAGTCTGGTCATCCAAAGTGGAGACTACAGTTAATTGTTCACCAACCAATAAATTCATAAGTCTACATGTCCATGTAGATTTGTCAATCTTATATTCTTCACAATAAGTTTCGAACCTATTTAGGAAGCATGAAATGTCATCTATGGATGCGTTAAATTTTGGCAAATTAATCCTTATGGCAGTAGTATGATCTTTATTTTTATCTTCACCTACCCCAGGAAGCAACAGTGGTTGTTGTAATTTTAATTTTTCCAGTTCAATCTCAGCTAATCTTATAGCTTGTTGAGATTTACTCTCTTCTTGAGATCTGGCATAGGCTAATTTTTCTCTTTCAAGAGCCAACTCTTCTGATCTCCTTTTTTCCTCCAATTCTTTTTCTTGTTTGTGCAGTTCCTCTTGTCTCCTTTTTTCTTCTTTATGGAGTTCTTCTTGTCTCCTTTTTTCAGCCAATTCCTCTTTGCGAAGTTCTTCTTGTCTGTTTACTTCTTTATCAATATAAGCTTGCAAAGCTGGACCTTCCAAATTAAGTTCCTTTCCAATCTTCAATAAATCCTTTAATGAAGTCATGGTTGCTTATTCTTGTGTTTATCAATAATACACAATATTTTAACTTTTATGTATATGAATATGTCAGCTATATTCACTATTCACTCCACCAATCTCAGATCAATTTATAACTGCAATAGTAGATGTATTCAGCTAAACAATATGGAGTAATGAAAAAATAGAACCACAACAAGTAAGAACAGCAAGACAGGGTTCGAGCAACTAAAGGAAATACAAATGGGAAAACAAAGGAATAACTATAAAATATATATGAATTAATTTAAACTAATGCTCTATTACAAATAGACAAGACAAGACGCATATCACAACAATTATGACATCTATGAAATGAATGATAGTAAGATGAGGCTAGACAATATTACAAACAATAATGCAACGAACTAAATAAAATATAACAATGACAGTACTTATGAGTACAAACAATAGATAAACATGACTACACAGCTAACAAAAATGGATCTGTTAAATTCAATAGAGGCAAACTTTTACACAACCAGCAGAGTATGCTGGGTCCTCTATCTGAATCACACAGATACTGCCCTATAGAACGCTTGATTTGCTCATTCGACCTAGCTTTCGCGGTATTGAATGATCACAAACCAAGTCCCTCCATCCAGCCCGCTAGTTACAAAACCAAAAACACGTAATGAAAACACATATGGTGAAGTCAGATATCAGGCAAACAGATTATATTCACAGCCAAGCTGTATGTAACAATAAATAGACTTATCTGTTGCCAAGAAAACAATCCCTCTTGAGACTTCGACAAGGAAAGGATGTAGTGATGATTGTAGCCTAGTATTTGGTTAGGCTTAGAATTGCTTCATGCTGACATCGAAGGACATCGATATGGTCCATGATTTTTGATATAATACTTGATTCTTGAATGAAGATAGTCAGTTCCTATGACTTCTGTGTAATAATAGGTCACTTTTATAACTTAGTGACAACTTGAGGCACATTCATGATGATGGAAATCCCTTCCATTCATAAAAAATTTTGGCAGACGATGCGTGCCGCCATTTTGAAAAAATAGTCCTAGATTCGTTAGGCGCTCTTAGGCTTGTAAGGCATCCAATGGCTTTGGCCCCCAGAAACTGGTACGGGTATATTTTATGAATGTTTATTATTTCAGGAACCGTCCTCCCGACGTCCTGTGGTAAGAGTGCATTAGACTTCAGGCTTGACACTCCTTATTACAGTGGCCTGCTGAATACCCTCCAGGGTTATCCTTGCATATTCCGTTTCAGGAATTATATTATATATTTAAGATATGGCCAGTCACACACAATCTCCCTGGCCCGCACCTCAGGTACTCAGTAACAAGGCCTAACTTCTTGGCACGATTCACAAATATTTATTAACACATTACTCCATTTGAGTATGATATGACATCGTAGCTTTTACTAGCACATGTCTCTACTGTCCTTGATTCTGATACTCTCAGTTTTAATGGAACAGTCAACTTACGTGCCCAAGAATTCCATACACACTGCTAAGACTAATCTGACATTATACTGTTAATGAAAGCATAAGGCAGTGATGGTAATCGATCTTGCAGGTGAAATATAAAGATGCCCAAAGGCAATTAACACATTTTAAAAGCAGGTCCTACTGGACACATTCCTTGCATACTGGTCAAACGACACAAGCAGACTGCCGGTTAGAGACGCTAGCTTGTCCCAAATCAAAACTCACGTCTGCTGTCAATTCAAAGCAGGAGTCAAGACGTCACTTCCTGCAACCACGGGATACCGTGTGTAAACAATATATATCAGGAAGTGATCGAATACAAAACATGATATGATATTTACTCATATCACCCCCTAATCAGATTATCTTTTCTTATAATATCAATTGTAGGTTCTAATGACGATGTTTGTACTTTTCTACATATTTTATGTCATGTTTATAAGTAGTTAATGTTAATATGAGTGTACTATTTTATTTTACTTTGCAACGTTGAATTCCTTGAATTGATATGTAAAATGCATATGGGAATAAATGAATTCAGTATGAAAGGTGAGAGAAAGGAAGGGCAGAATGTCAGACGGGCCTGCGTGCCCAATTCTCAACCCTTTGAAAATAAAGTTCGTTCGTTCGTTCGTTCGTTCCATCATTATATCTCTACAAAAACTATTAAACCACCACATCCATCATTCTATCACTACATAAACTATTCTATCATCATTCTATCACCACATCCATCATTCTATCACTGCATTTAAACTAATATATTACCACATCCATCATTCTATCACTATATAAAATATTATATCACTACATGCATCATTCTATCACTACATAAACTATTCTATCATCACATGCATCATTCTATCACTGCATAAACTATTCTTTCACCACATACATCATTCTATCACTGCATTTAAACTATTATATTACCACATCTATCATTCTATCACTATATAAAATATTCTATAACCACATCCATCATTATATCTCTACATAATTTATTCTATCACCACATCCATCATTCTATCACTTCATAAACTATTCTTTCACCACATACATCATTCTATTACTTATTAAACTATTATAACGCCCCATCCATCATTATATCTATAATTAGATAAACTATTCTATCACCACATCTATCATTTTATCACTACATAAACTATTATATCACAACACGCATCAATCTATCACTATATAACCTATTCTATCACCACATCCATCATTCTATCACTACTAAATTATTCTATCGCCATATCCATCATTGTATCACTACATAAACTACTCTATCACCACATCCATCATTCTATCCCTACATAAACTATTCTATCACCACAGCCATCATTATATTACTACATAAACTATTTTATCACCACAAACATCATTCTATCACTGCATAAACTATTCTATCACCACATCCATCATTATATCACTAAATAAACTATTCTATCACTACATAAACTATGCTATCACCGCATACATCATTCAATCAAAAGTTAACATATAATAAGAGACCCGTCTTTTAAAGGTGGTGTCCAGAGTTGAGTACAAGTAACTAGTACCAGGAACTGAGAGAAATATAAAATCATAATTCCCATAAATCTTTTGTCTCCTGATGTAAGCATCATGCGACGTCCGCTTACGTCCACCATTTCATCCTCTGAATTTTCCCAGAATGATCATAAGCATGAAATCTCAGGCCATCAAGACAGATGAAAGTGTGTTAGGAGAGCGAAAGAGTGCAATTGAATCATGGTACATTATTCATCAATCTGAAATAGAAGGGTGGACATACAAATATATATCCCAAGATGTCATCATCATCATCCTCTTTCTGCTCCCTATGGAGCAGGAGGCTACCCCTGCTATTGGTTTCTTGTGAGAAAACCCGCACTAGGCAGTGGTGGTTTATGTGGCAGTTTTTTACATGACGAGGTTGGCAACCTCATACACAGGTTGGCAACCTCATACACAGGATGGCAACCTCATACACAGGTTGGCAACCTCATACACAGGTTGGCAACCTCATACACAACTTGACATGAATAAGCAATTCATACATGGTAAATGCACATATAAATTAAGAAAATGTACATGATAAGACTTACCCCTACGTGAAGGGTAGTTATCCAGACGCTTTGCACAGACTGGTCAATAGTATTTCACTGCAGCCGTAGAGATGCAGTCTTCTAATGTGAGCTAATGATAATCGCTAATTTACAACTCCTAGCTTCATCACTTGAGGAAGATTTCTCGGAACTGTGACTATAAATATTGTAAAAGAAGTTTTACACTTTTAATGTTACAACGTTACTTCTTGTTATATTTGGCACGCCCTATAATTAAATCTTTACTATCTCTTAACCTGGCGTCCTCCTCTCTGAGTAGTGAGAATAGGTCACGAGTCTTCACGCACTCAGGTCTAATAGTAAGGAATTGCGCCTTCATGAAACTTAATTTCGCTTAGTTTATTTGTTTCAAACCAATAGCAATTTCGGCTAGTTTATTTAGTCTTATTTAGTATATTTCACATACGCATCTTTTATAATTTAGGATGGATCGTTTTTCTAAGAAGATAGGTAGTATTTTGCTAATTATTGACATAGCCGGAAAATAATTACGTGATATGACCTGCCCTAATTCTCCAATACTGTCAAAATCAGGACAGACATAGGAGTGGCAATTTTTGCAAGTCACTCCCTCAAGATTAAACACAAGATATCTTTAAGCAACCATTTTTTTTCCTAATTCGACAATATTTGGTATCCCATTTACCAGGCCTGACGGAAGCAATTGCGTAATCCTAATGTGGTGTCAGACAACTTACCTCGTTATAACAACACACCACTCTAACGCATTGGTTTATCTAGACAAACACGCCCGGCTTGTTTCAAGCAACCATGTTTGTGATCTATTGTAATCGCCTTGTTGCAGAGTTTTCACAATTAAACAAAAATAACATCGCCATGCACGACAAGCCCTGAAACACAGTGTTTTCTGAGAGGGGTGCACCTTGACTAACATGTATGCTGGAGAGAAGAAATACTCTACAAGGTTAGCAAGATAGGGATAGCAGGGAAAATGTACAAATACACAGAAAACTTCTTACAGGACAGGTACTTTACATTACAGGTAAATAATGATAAATCAGAGATTTACGAACAACAAAATTGGCATCCCTCAAGGATCAGTATTATCGCCAACTTCATTTGCTGTAACGGTAAATGACCTCGGAGACGAATTTAAAAACATTAGAAACAAGTTATCGCAATTAGCAGATGATGCAGCAATCTGGGGTACTGGAACAATTCTTAAAAAAATATATAAAGATCTACAAGTTCAAGTAAATAAGGTTTCGGAATGAATGACAATCCGAATGACAAAGTGCAGCTTCCAATATTAAATGTTAAACAACAGTAGGAATGATATTCGGTAGAGGCAGAGTAATAAAATGTAATGTAATAGACATAAAGATCCTAGGACAAAAGGTAAACATAGTAAAAACAACAAAATACTTAGGTATGACACTAGACCAACAACGCAACTGGAACAAGCATATAGATAAGCTGGTGGAGAGTTGCAGAGGACTCACTAACATGATGAGATACCTAAAAGGTAATGGATGGGATGCAAGCATAAAGGTTATGCTTATGTTCTACAGATCATTTGTTAGGGGGATTATATACTACGCGAGTAAAGTATATGACTCAGCAGCACCTAGCATCAAGAAAAAAATTAGATAAAATACAACACCAGGCACTATGCACACTTGCAGGAGCAATAAAATCAACATCACTTGAAGCACTAGAGGTCGCACTAGACATAATGCCACTAAAGTTGAGAAGAAATGAACTTAGATTAAATTATATGGCAAGGTACTAACAGACAAAAATCCCCCAACCAGATCAGTGTTTGTGAAGAATCGCCCAACGTTATGGGAAACCCCACTAGACCCAACCAGATACCCAATAGGGTGGAAGTGTCTGGAAGAAATAGAACAGACCGTCATGGCAGCTCAAGAAACCAGATATCGACCTGCATTTATCAGAAATAATCAATAAAAAGGTAGGAAAAACTGTAATACAAACATAGCCAAGGAATATATAGATCAAATAACTAAGGGTAGCTTAAAAGTATATACTGATGGATCTAAAGTTGAAAATGAAGAACTTGGTATAGGAATACACATTGCAGTATGGAGGCTAAAGAAAATTATAGTATAACTGAAAATACATCTACCTTCACAGCAGAAATGGTTGCAATAGCAAACGCGCTGGTAATAACTACTGACAAGGGCCCTTGGTTTGCTGCAAAATCAGAGCACAACCAAGAAAACTCTATCGTGTCAGACATGAAGGGAAACCACGCATTGATACCAGCAAGATGTCAGACCCTTTCATGATCGCTCAATTCACTGCAACCTTCAAGAAAGTGCTCAGTAGCCCCCCGCATGGTGATACTATTACAGAGAACTGGGAGCATCTACGGTACACCATTCAAAGTACTGCACTTGCCACCTTTGGTAAGAAAACAGCAAAGTCAAATGACTGGTTTGACGCTTCATCAGATGTGATGGCACCTGTTATTGAAGCTAAGCGCAGTGCTATGAATGAATACAAACGTTCACCGAGTGCCAGAACCCTACAGATCCTGAGGGCTACGAGAAGCAAAGTTCAACAAACTGCTCGACGCTGTGCAAATGACTATTGGCTCCAGCTCAGTGAGAGCATCCAGATCGCAGCGCAAACAGGCAACATTAGACAAATGTATGACGGTATAAAGAAAGCACTTGGCCCCCATAAAAGTAAGACGGCACCGCTAAAAACCATCAGCGGAGAGAAGCTAACCGATAAGGGTAAGCAGATTGAGAGGTGGGTCGAGCACTACTCTGAGCTTTACGCTAGAGACAATACCGTTACGCCTGCAGCCCTTGATGCTGTCAATAGTCTGCCAACTATGGAGGAGCTGGATGCCGAACCAACATTAGAGGAACTCAGTAAGGCCATTGATAGCTTGGCCTCTGGCAAAGCACCAGGCAGTGATGGGATTCCTCCTGATTTAATCAAATGCTGTAAGAGCACGCTATTACATCCCCTGCATAGGATGCTGTGCCAGTGCTGGGAAGAGACAACTATTCCTCAAGACATGCGAGATGCCAAGATTGTAACACTGTATAAAAATAAAGGAGACAGAAGTGATTGCAATAACTACAGAGGCATCTCTCTTCTTAGTATTGTTGGTAAGGTTTTTGCCAAAGTCATCTTAATGCGACTACACAAGTTAGCTGAGCGCATATATCCAGAGGCACAGTGTGGATTCCGAGCTGGCAGATCAACAACAGACATGATCTTCTCTCTCCGCCAGCTTCAGGAAAAATCAAGAGAGCAGAAAAGACCATTATATATCGCCTTTATAGACCTCACAAAAGCATTCGACCTGGTTAGTAGGGATGGACTCTTTAAAATCCTCCTGAAAATAGGCTGCCCTTCTAAAATGCTGGAAATGATAAAGTCATTCCATGACGACATGAAGGGAACAGTCCAATATGCTGGAAGCACGTCACAGCCCTTTGATATACGAAGTGGCGTTAAACAAGGCTGTGTTCTGGCTCCGACCCTCTTCGGAATCTTCTTTGCCTTACTCTTGAAACATGCATTCAGAGATGCAACTGAAGGAATATGCCTTCACACTAGGTCAGATGGCCGTCTGTTTAATCTTTCAAGGCTGAAGGCAAAAACAAAAATCAGAAGGGTCACTATAAGAGACTTGTTGTTCGCTGATGATGCTGCAGTCGTCACTCAAAGCCAACAGGAGCTTCAGAGCTTGATGAATCGCTTCACTCAAGCATGCAAGGACTTTGGCCTCACAATAAGTCTAAAGAAAACGAATGTGCTGAGTCAGGATGTGGGTGCTGCACCAGTTATCACTATCGATAACTATGAATTGGCAGTGGTGCACCACTTCACATACCTAGGGTCTACCATCAATGACAAACTCTCACTGGATACAGAAATCGACAGCCGCATTGGCAAAGCTGCAGCTACCTTTGCCCGCCTCACATCGCGTGTTTGGGGAAACTCTAAACTCACAATGAAGACCAAAGCTGCGGTATATAATGCCTGCGTCACCAGCACACTCCTATATGGCAGCGAGACCTGGACGACCTATGCTTAGCAAGAAAGAAGGCTCAATACCTTCCATTTGCGGTGTCTACGCCGCATCCTCGGCATCTCGTGGAAAGATAAAGTGACAAATGTCGAGGTGTTGTCACGTGCTGGCCTTCAAAGTATGTATACGCTGCTTAGACAGCGCAGACTTCGCTGGCTTGGCCATGTTCGCCGCATGGAAGATGGTCGCATCCCAAAAGATATCTTCTACGGACAATTAGCAGATGGCAAGAGAACAGTTGGGCGACCACAGCTGAGGTTCAAAGATGTGTGCAAGAGAGATATGAGGGCACTGGACATGGATCCAGCAACATGGGAGGATGAAGCTGCCGATCGCACTAAGTGGCGATGCTATTTACGGCACCACCTCAGATTGGGCGAAGAGAGGCTCACACAAGAAGCGGAGGTGAGGAGAAAACGTCGAAAGGAGCACCAGGAAAATAAGCAGCTGAGGGCTGCCACCTCAGGGGCGCATTCCCATAGTCAGTTATGACTGAAGGGGCTATTATTATTATTATTATTATTAAAGTAGAAAATGAAGAACTTGGTATAGGAATACACATTGCAGTATGGAGGCTAAAGAAAATTATAGTATAACTGAAAATACATCTACCTTCACAGCAGAAATGGTTGCAATAGCAAACGCGCTGGTAATAACTACTGACAAGGGCCCCCCCCCCCCCCCCCAATAAGCTAACGATCTTAACTGACTCCCTATCAGCAATACAAATACTAAGTAATGCACACGAATGTAGCTGACCAGACATAGCAGAAGAAATATTTCAACTTTGCACACACCTAAATATCAGAGGCTGCACAGTACTAATAGCATGGATACATTCACATGTGGGAATAGAAAGAAACGGGGTAGCAGACAAGGAAGCTAAAACAGGAAGAAGCAGCCTTAATCACATAAACACGGGTTTGGGCTCAACAGAGATCAAAAGCATTATAAAAAGGCTAATAGCAACGGAATGGACAGAAGATTGGAAACAAAGCTAGACATGCTTATAAGCTGCTGAAAGATCCAACACGAACATGTCAGATAAATAAAGAACCAAAAACTCCATGCAATAAAAAGCTTATTAGACTACAACTAGGAATATGATATTTTATGATAGAGGAACCCCACTGTGAAGCACGTCTTGAGAGAAATACCATAGCTCATTATGTGCTAACATGCAAGAAATATGAACAGCAAAGAAAACCACTTAAAGAATATTTGAAAGATCTACACTCACTATCACTAGAAACTATACTAAAAGTTGACCTACCCAGGGAACTACAAAACATTTAAAAAAATTTATATTACCAAAACAAAAATTAACAAATAACAACCAGAGCAAATGAGACAGTTTAAAGTAAAACAAAATACTAAAATAAAATATTCACTACAAAGAGTAAGATAACTTTCAAAACATTACAAAGCAGAGTATTCCAGATATAAACACAAGAGTTAATATCAAGGGCAATAAATAAGAAGGTGGCATACAATAAATCACAGCCGAAACATCACAAGGCTCAACAAGGTAAAGGGAGATAAACTCAAAAGCAGGGAAGAGATATACCAATAGATCTTAGAAAACACCACACCAAACGCCAGAGAATTCGCAGTCTGGAAAAACAACAAATGTAAGGTACTATATGGAAAAGGGAACACTATATACCCAAATTATAACCCATGTGGGGTTGAAGCGGGTATCCCATGCACAAATCAAAATTCAGTGGTTTGTGTAAGGTCCTAAAATCATCATCAAATACTGACGTTGGGGTATAGTATAGGATGGGCAGAAACCTTTGAATGGGATGAATGACGTCATGTTACACATCTCTTTCTATGAGACATGCCACTTTCTTTTATATGTCCACATTTTTTTCTTTTTGTTCATTGTCCATGTTTCTACACTATACAGTAATAAGTAATGAATAATAACATATAGCATTTGATGATTCTAAGTTTCAGTTTGTGAGTTAGTTGTTCAGATGTTAGTATCTGTCTCATGTTGTTGAATGTAGCTTTGGCCATTCCTGTTCTGTTCTTGAATTCTGTTTCGCATCAGCCATCTGCTGCTGTTATATGACCAAGATATGAGAAACTCGACTTGTTCCAGGATTTTCCCATTTATTCTTATCTTTAATGTTGACTTATCGCCTGCTTTGCTAATTATCATAGTTTTTGTTTTCTCAATGTTAATGTCCAATCCATATTCATGACTTATGCTGTTTACTTGCTGCACATTCTCTGGCAGCGCCTGTTGTCTTTCAGCTTAAAAAAAAAAAACTATCGCAAACGAACAAAGATAGACTGGAGCAAGGGAAATAACTACAGAATATCACAACTCTCCGAACCTCGCCCACTTTCTTATCTCCGCTTGGTATAATCAGGTCGGAGGTTTAAAAAAAAAGTTCATGACGTCAGATGACCAGAGGTGAGCTGTTATTAGATCTGTAACAAAGGCCTTCTTGATCAATGTCAAGGACACCAGACAGCATCGACTGAATATCAACATGTATCGATAAGAGCAGTCAACTGAACTACGACCCGTGGCAGGCATAACACAATAGATGGTTCTTTTTTTTTCTTTCTCCAGGGTGAGTCATATTATTCTTTCTGTTTTGATCGAGATTCAAGGTCAGGTGACGTAACTGCCGGTACCAGAGGCTGGCCTAGCCCTGGTCTCATGTAGTGGTTGTCATGGTGTTATACTGCTGCATATATGTGGTTCTAGTGGTGATATACTGCTGCATATATGTGGTTCTAGTGGTGATATGCTGCTGCATATATGTGGTTCTAATGGTGATATGCTGCTGCATATATGTGGTTCTAATGGTGATATGCTGCTGCATATATGTGGTTCTAATGGTGATATGCTGCTGCATATATGTGGTTCTAATGGTGATATGCTGCTGCATATATGTGGTTCTAATGGTGATATGCTGCTGCATATATGTGGTTCTAGTGGTGATATGCTACTGCATATATGTGGTTCTAATGGTGATATGCTGCTGCATATATGTGGTTCTAGTGGTGATATGCTGCTGCATATATGTGGTTCTAATGGTGATATGCTGCTGCATATATGTGGTTCTAATGGTGATATGCTGCTGCATATATGTGGTTCTAGTGGTGATATGCTGCTGCATATATGTGGTTCTAATGGTGATATGCTGCTGCATCTATGTGGTTCTAATGGTGATATGCTGCTGCATCTATGTGGTTCTAATGGTGATATGCTGCTGCATATATGTGGTTCTAGTGGTGATATGCTGCTGCATATATGTGGTTCTAGTGGTGATATGCTGCTGCATATATGTGGTTCTAATGGTGATATGCTGCTGCATATATGTGGTTCTAGTGGTGATATGCTGCTGCATATATGTGGTTCTAATGGTGATATGCTGCTGCATCTATGTGGTTCTAATGGTGATATGCTGCTGCATATATGTGGTTCTAATGGTGATATGCTGCTGCATATATGTGGTTCCAATGGTGATATGCTGCTGCATATATATGGGCATTTACTATGTCTACATTTGTTTTGCTTAGCTTTTCGCTTAAAATGTGTACATCACGCTGATGCGGTAATAAAACAGGTTGTAAACTAAAGATTTTGTAGAAGTCATAAGAAAGAATTTTAAGTACATGTGATGAAACAATTTGAGACAGGCTGAGAAGACTTTTAGATGACACAATCAGAGACAGGCTGAGAAGACTTTTAGATGACACAATCAGAGACAGGCTGAGAAGACTTTTAGATGACTGTAGTGGTATGATTGATATTATTGGTTTTAATATTATATTAATGGTATCTGGTGTGAGGTCAGCTATGCAAGTCCCTGAGGTTTATTAAATATAAATAAGTTTACAGGGTACTTGTCTGCTTCCACCATGACCTCACCCGATTATATCTTCCCCTACTGAAGTGTATTGGTGTGTGTATGTTGTCTAGCAAGTGTCTAGGGTATATGCAATGTGATGAAAAGTATGAACAAGACAACAACTACACCTATTACTAATAAACAATGATTAAACAAGTCACTGAGTAAAGTTTGGAAGGTAACTTATTTTTTTTATAATTTATTTTCCTGTATCTAGTTATGCTTCTGACACAGGAATAATCAACTCAACATGATAATGAAATTATTTACAACCAATTATTTTACAACTGTCCTTGAGTCGATGTTATCCCACAATTACTTATATGTTTCAAGCTGGGAAAATGTCAAGTATTTCTTGCTCCTAGAAAAGGGTACAAGTTTATTGAACGTTTTTGTTCCTCACTGTCCGATACCCTATCTTATGTGAAAACTGAGAGAGTGGAGTGTTTGTGATATCAATTTCCCAGACAAGTCTTATCTGAGGTCTCTGGAACCAGGCTGGTTGAAGTATGTATAAAACGCCAGTCTCCACTGCCAAGACACGCTTCTGCTTCTATAGGTGAATCACTGTGTAGGCACTCAGTAGTTAGGCCTCACTGCATACTTTAAGGACAGGTGTTAGGTCACCTGGGCTCACTTTCACTCGTAGATGAAACTCTGGAACAATACAAATGTGTCCCACTCAGCATCTAATAATCTCTCTCTTTCATTATTCTAACATGGCAATATCATCAGACATCAGTATGGTAACTAAACAATTAGTTAACGTTCTCAATTTGGTTGGTACCCCCTTCTGGATAAATAACTTTCAAACCCCGTTTGACATTTTCCTTGATAAAGGAAACATTTTACATTAATACTATCAAGTCATGTACAATCACGGTGACTTGCTGAAGAAGACGGCCAGTGATCTTCCTGGTCTTATGTCATAACACAACATTTTTCTTTTCATCATAAATATTTAATTTTCTTTTCTCCCCATATGGCCGAAAGCCTGTCTGGCTTGTCTATACCAGGTTAATACAGTTCCTAACAACGCTGTGAAACAACACAGAGTTTAATGTTAGCTTCCCTCCAGATAAATGTTTCCCCTTTTAGGTTCATACAGAGTCGATAATGCATACATGATACAAATGACAATATAAATGTTAATATAAAGATTTTCATATTTACCGCAATCAAAGAAACTTTATACACTAGGTTGTTGAATAGGGCGATACAGATAGCTGCTATGCAGAATTAGCAACCAAGACAGTACTCTTGCCTTGTCTCTAACAACAACGTCTTTAGTGTAAGAAATTTTTCATCTAGTGGCCCCCTATACCCAATACTAATTGGTTTTATACAACCCTTAGTCTATTACACTACAGCCAACCAGAGGCGGTTAGTGAATAGCGTTCCTTTTCAAATAAAACTGACCTTAAATATTCAAATTAAGGACTCCTTCCCCTTTACCCCACCTACGGGCAAAACTGAGCAAGTCCATCTGTCTATCTGTCTTCTGTCCAACTTCTTTATTTCTTAATAGTTTTAAATTCTTATACATACTTATTAATCCTGCTGTTATCTATTCACAGTCAGTACATATTTATTCTTTTATGTCTTTCTAAGGCCTGGTATCGTTTTTATTTCCTACAACGCTTCAATTAAAACATTTTCTCTCCTATTCCCTTTCGTACGGCATTTTCAAAAAAAAAAATAGGACGTTAACCTTAATTTTTCCTTTTATTTTAAACTACCTTATCGGACGTTAACCTTACGGCGCCACGTCACATTGCGTGTGTGTATATATATCGTCTGCTAAAACCAGCGTGTGAATATATGTCCAGAACGCGGGTCGAGAAAAATTCAAACGCCATTCATGGTATCGCATTTCTGGCACAAGAAAATATTTAAATCTCAAAGCCAACGCTAGCAAAAGTGTATAATGTTAAACCGCGGCAAATCGTTTAGGCCCTTACTTCGGTATGCAAATTGAACGTGCTGTGGAATTAAGCGTTTGTTCCCACAGATTTCACTACAATGACACAATCAGAGACAGGCTGAGAAGACTTTTAGATGACACAATCAGAGACAGGCTGAGAAGACTTTTAGATGACACAATCAGAGACAGGCTGAGAAGACTTTTAGATGACACAATCAGAGACAGGCTGAGAAAGGGGTGGAAGGGAGGGGGCGGAGGGAAGAAAATAAAATAAAAGAAAGTAAAAACATAAAAAAAATTGTATTGAACTTGTTTTTACAACTAAAAATATACTCCAGAACCACTTAACGTTTCGGGATTTCCCCTTCATCACGGTCACAAACTGGATTCGGCGACGACAAATATGGAAAGCTGATGACAAAATACGAAGCAAAACCGCTCAAATAATAATAATGAACAAATAAAAATGCTAAACAACAAAGAGTTATCAACGTAAATAAACTAAATGCAGCAGCACATTACAGAATTTGGCAGACAAGAAAACACAAGTACGGTCTGGTGATGTTATGTCACGTGCTAGACGCCGCTGTTAGAACAGCAAGTTATTATTTAGGAATGGGGAACGTGTCGGCTTCTCTGAGAGTGACGTCAGAAAGTACAACTGTTTGGACATTACTTCCGGTCAGCTACAGCAACCACCTGCACAAGCCTGCAACAGTAGACGATATTGTTTCAGGTATGACAGGGGCGGCAGGTATGACAGGGGCGGCAGGTATGACAGGGACGGCAGGTATGACAGGGGCGGCAGGTATGACAGGGACGGCAGGTGTGACAGGGCGGCCAGTGTGTCATAGGCGGAAGCTGTGACTAGGGCGGCACGTGTGATAGGGGCGGCAGGTGTGAAGGGGCAGCCGGTGTGACAGAGGCAGCAAGTGTAACAGGGCGACATGTAAGACAGGAGCAGTAGGTGTGACAAGGAGAGGTGTGGCGGAGAAGGCAGGTGTTGCGGGGATAATAGTCATCTTGTATTAGAGTTGTCACTGTTGTGAAACACTTTGACTGACCAGCCCATCTCACAGATAACATTCGCACAGCTAGACCTGGTGTCTCAGTCTGTCTTAGGTCAGTTAGTTCCACAAGAAAATAATTGACCAACTCCTATTACAAGTGAAACTTTTAGTTATTCAATAATTTATTTATTTGCAGCAGAAGCGTCCCTAAAGTTGGCACCTGGGGCGCATGTTACCTGTGTCACCCCCATTGCCCAATAAAGAAACATACTAGTAAGTAACATTTTAACAATAAGTACTATATTAATAGTGTCCGATGGCATCCCTTTCCTGGCTGTCACCCGGGGCGAACCACCCCCTTCCCTTTAGTACGCCACAGATTTTTTTTAGATTTACAGTAATGTATTTTAATAACTGTTCGAGCGCCACAATTTAGTCTCAGCACAGATTGGTTAGATTAAACAAAACATTTTTCTGTCACCATTAGACATCGATAAAACGAAACAATCTCATCTCATTTTGTGTTAACTTCCTGCCAGCGTTTGCCAAATTTTCTGACCACATAATCGGTGAACAGTCAAAGTGTCTTTGTGTGCATCAAACAAGTACGATAAAGTTACAGAATCTCCTATTACAACGTAACTGCTAAGAGAGAACAATTATGGGGACTCTAGTCTGTTAGACAGAGCACAGGGCTTCTGAGAGGAAGATGTAAACACATGTTCAAGAAATCCGGGGGAAAAAAAAACATGGTGTAGAGGTTGACAAGTAACACACATCACGCAGGAACAGAACGAGCTTCTCCCCATAGTGTTTAACCGCACAAGCAGACAGTTACACACTATAACTGATATGAGTCTAATACGTCAAAGCAAATCTGTCTTATCAGACACCAGGATGAGGGGGATGTCCACATGTGACGTCACGCAGTGACCCGGGGGGGGGGGTTAAACGTTTTGTGACGAAGTGTGACGATCTATGGAGATAGCGTTTAAAGGTTAATTAAAAACCAACAAGACACAATTGTAATGTAAACCGTGACGGAAACTAGGGCCAAAAACGTCAGCAGAATGGACAGAAACGACGATAGGGGTAAACAAACTGGTGGTCTAAGGGTACACAAAATGGCAGGGTACGGGTAAATAAACTGGAAGTGTAAGGATAAACAAACTGGCGGGTTAAGGGTAAACAAACTAGTGGTGTAAGGGTGAACAAACTGGTGGTGTAAGGGTAAACAAACTGGTGGGTTAAGGGTAAACAAACTAGTGGTATAAGGGTGAACAAACTGGTGCTGTAAGGGTGAACAAACGTGTGGTGTAAGGGTAAACAAACTGGTGGTGTAAGGATAAACGAACTGGTGGTGTAAGGGTAAACAGACGGTGGTGGAAGGGTGAACAAACTGGTGGGTTAAGGATAAACAAACTGGTGGGTTAAGAGTGAACAAATTGGTGATGTAAGGGTAAACAAACATGTGGTGTAAGGATAAACAAACTGGTGGTGTGAGGGTAAACAAACGGTGGTGTAAGGGTGAACAAACTGGTGGTGTAAAGGTAAACAATCTGGTGGTGTAAGGGTGAACAAACTGGTGGGTTTTTGGTAAACAAACGGGGATGTAAGTGTAAAATAAACTGGTGGTGTAAGGGTAAAGAAGCTGGTGATGTAAGGGTAAACAAACTGTTGGTGTAAGGGTAAACAAACTGGTGATGTAAGGGTAAACAAACTGGTGGTGTAAGGGTAAACACACTGGTGATGTAAGGGTAAACAAAGTGGTGGTGTAAGGGTAAACAAACTGGTGATGTAAGGGTAAACTAACTGGTGGTGTAAGGGTAAACAAACTGGTGGTCTAAGGGTAAACAAAATGGTAGGGTAAGGGTAAATAAACTGGATGTGTAAGGATAAACAAACTGGGGGGTTAAGGGTGAACAAACTAGTGGTGTAAGGGTAAATAAACTGGTGGTAGGTGCAAGGGTAAACAAACTGGTGGTGTAAGAGTGAACAAACTGGTGGTGTAATGATAAACAAACTGGTGCTGTAAGGGTAAACAAACTGGTGTTGTAAGGGTAAATAAACTGGTGGGGAAAGGATAAACAAACTGGTGGTGTAAGGGTAAACAAACTGATGGTGTAAGGGTGAACTTACTGGTAGTGTGAGGATAAACAAACTGGTGATGTAAGGGTAAACAAACTGTGTTATAAGGGTAAACAAACTGGTGGTGTAAGGGTGAACAAGTATAGCCTTTTGGAAAAAACTGACTGTAGAAGTCTTGTGACTGTTTGGTCGAAATGAATTTTTTAAATAATTTTTCTGAAGGTTTATGCAATATAATAATCTGTGTCCTAAATATGTCTTTTTTCGTTCAGGTCTAAATTTGCTTCATCTGAGACACGGAGGATTATGCATGTGCTGAGTGAAATAGATAAAAGTGATAATCCAGCGACGAACGGAGAGAAAAAAGACGCAGCGCCAGAGAAAGGTTGGAGAAAAAACACAAGGAAAATAAATAATCTTGTAAGAGTTCGACGTTAGAAGTCAAACCTGATTACGAACCTTAACGTAACCGACGTTGTGGAAAACCAAAAATCTGGGCAAGTCAAGCTGTCAGTATCTGGTCATTGCGACAGTCTGATACTCGTAGATCTAGCGGTATCCAGGATGGGTACCATCTTTAATGGGGGTGTTGTGTTTGTTGTAACCATTACGTCATCAATGGAGGGATGTTATATTCGTTATAACAATTACATCATTAATGTCGGATGTGGTGTTTGTTGTATTCATTAATGTGAGGACGTTAGTCTTTGTTGTAAGATTACATCATTAATGTGGGATGTTGTGTTTGTTGTAACAATTACATCATTAATGTGGGATGTTGTGTTTGTTGTAACAATTACATCATTAATGGGAGTTGTTATGTCTTTTTTAACCATTACATCAGTAATAGGGATGTTGTGTTTGTTATAACCATTACATCATTAATATGGTAATGTTGTATTTGTTATTACCATTACATCATTAATGTGGGTATGTTGTGTTTCTTATAACCATTACATCATAAATGTGGAGATGTTGTGTTTCTAATAACCGTTACATCATTAATGAGGGTATGTTGTGTTTCTTATAACCATTATATCATTGATGTGGGGATGTTGTATTTCTTATGACAATTACATCATTAACGTGGGGATGTTGTGTTTCTTATAACCATTACATAATTATTGGGGCATGTTGTGTTTCTTATAACCATTACATCATTAATGTGGGGATGTTGCGTTTCCTATAATCATTACATCATTAATGTGGGGATTTTGTGTTCTTTATAACCATTGCATCAATAATGGGGGATGTTGTGTTTGTTGTAACCATTATATAATTAATCGGGGATGTTGTATTTGTTGTAGCAATTATATCATTAATGGGAGATGGTTTGCTTTTTATAACCATTACGTAATTAATGTGAGGATGTTAGTCTTTGTTGTAACAATTACATCATTAATGGGGATTTGTTGTCAGCATGTGACAAGATGGATTTGGGGCGACCCTTCTCGATCTCTTATTCACTACGGCAGTACTCATTTCAATTGTTGTAAGTACTGATTACCTCGAATTTCCGGGTCGACACATTTCTTTCTGCTCGTATCAAGCAGATATTTGATACTGTCTAAACATTTGACACTCCTTGTTAGTGATAATACCTCACATTTGCTAGGCGCGGAACAGCTTTGCTAAGATTATCGCAGGTAAAACCCATATTGGTCTGCTTAGTTTTCGCGTAGAGTTGTGTGCTCAGGCGACAGATAACGAGATTACTCAGATAAAAATGACATAATCGTTTCCTGTCCGACTCTCACGAAGACATTGCTTTATTTTACAGTAATATGTTGTTACATCTGAAACACATTGTCGTATGTGTTTACAGATGTGTTGGTGAGTTTGTACAGCAGGCATCGGATGTTTTATTACCATATATGGGAAACGTGACCTTTGCATCACGTGCAAAATTATTCCATGTTGGAATATTTTGAAATTACCCCGCCCAACATTTCAGTTTGAAATGATTGGAGCCCTGACTAGCTTCTTAACAAACAGGTGCGGGGGTAGGCCAGGAATATAACCTGATCTTTTGCAGTTTTAGTTCACTGTGAGAAATTGCTTGCCAAAGACGACACAACCAGATCTTGCCAGAAGTAAGAATTCAGAATTCCATTTTAACAGGCCAGATCTTTTCTTGGAGAATCTTGACGGACTTACAAAACAGCCCAGGAAATCTCTATCACTTTAACAAGGAAACCGGGACTGAGGAAACTGAGAACACACGGAGTCATAGTGGGAATTTATGTTTAAAATAACGACCCCCAAGAACACGTGTAAGAGGCCGATTTAAGTGCTTTTATTCATCTGAGCAAAAAGTCTGTGAGCCAGGATTGGCTTGTTGGTGGTGGTACCAGTTGCGCGTACTATCTCTGGAACAAGAAGGGAACAGAGTCCTGAGCTTTAAGACGAGGGACCAACTTTGTAGACAATCCCTGACGCTTCTGGGAACGTGCTACGCCGTACATCCTTGACCGGCGACGAGCGTTATCGGTGATCAATCTACCGAGAACCGACCCATCAGCGGCAGCAGAACCTACCAGCGGCAGATAAGTGAAACCTATAAGCTGCCATGTGAACTCCTTTTAAAACTTTTATCACATCACAACCGTGATGATATCTTTCGGAAAACATTATTCATTCTTTTTAACCCTTGTTGAAATTAAATGATTATTAAATTTTTTATTTGTAATTATGCAAATTTAACTTCGATTTAATCATTTTAAATGTACTGCATGTTTGTCTCAGTCAATTTACTAAATACACTCTAAACAGAGCTATACCATAATAATAAGAATTCTACTGAGTAAATCAGAGTGGGGGCTTGACGAGCTAAAATTAATAATCCTTCACAAAAGTTGTCGACAGATCATAGAGTTGACGTGCTCAGCCAATGCAGCATTGTTCTTGCTTTTCTGAATATCTTGTGGAAATTACCTTGAGATAGAAGCATAATTATCCTTCTATCTACCACTCTGCCAAGAGTAATCTTGTGCGAAGTTGACACATTTGAAGGCCCATAGTAGATACACTTGAGTTTTGGCCACTGTTGGACCACTACTGCAAAGGAGAGGAGGCAATCCGTGACACAGCATTACATCATTAATGGGAATGTGCTGTCAGCATTACATCATTAATGGGGGATATAACGATAACGTCATTAATGGAAGATGTTATGTTTGCTGCAACCATTATATCATTAAAGGGTGGATGGTTGTGTTTGTTGTAAGCATTACATCATTAATATTGGGATGTTTGTGTTTGCTACAACCATCACATCATTAATGGGTGGCTGTTTGTGTTTGTTTTAACCGTTACATCATCAATAAGGATGTAACCATTACATCATTAATGTGGGGATGTTTGTGCTTGTTGTAACCATTACGTCATTAATGAGGGGAAGTTTGTGTTTGTTGTGACCATTATATTATTAATGTGGGGATTGTGTGTGTACTGTAACCATTTTATCATTAATGGAGATGTTGTGTTTGTTGTAACAATTATATCATTGTTGGAGGATGTGCATTTGTTGTAACCATTACATCATTAATAGGGGGATGTTTGTTGTACAATTATATAATTAATCTTGGAATGTTTTTGTTTAATTTTACCATTACATGTGTAATGGGCAGATGTTGTGTTTGTTGTAACGCATTACATGATTAATGTGGGGATGTTTGTGTTTGCTATAACCAATGCATCATTAATGTGACAATGTTCATCTTTGATATAGCATTAGATGATCAATGCTGAGATATTTGTGTTTGTTGTATCCATTATATCATTAATGTGGATATATTTATGTTTGTTGTATCCATTATATCATTAATGTGGGAATATTTGTGTTTGTTGTATCCATTACATCATTAATGTGGATATATTTGTGTTTATTGTATCCATTACATCATTAATGTGGAGATATTTGTGTTTTTTAAATCCATTTTATCATTAATGTGGGAATATTTGTGTTTGTTGTAACCATTATATCATTAGTGTGGGGATGTTTGTCGCTGGAGTCACTGTTACATCCTGAATGTGGGGATGGCTATGTTTGTTGTCAACTTTACATCCTCAATGTGGGACTGTCTGTGTTTGTTGTCATCGTGACATTTGCTAGGACCAATCAACTCTGCAGCAGGATATCAGATGTTTTACTGTCAAATAATTCTTTACCTTGTAATTATCCACTCATTCAAATGTATTTAATGTATGCTTGTGGCTGTATTACGTGCCTACACACATGTGTACATACAAATACGCACAAACACATACACATAAATATGTATCTATTTGCATATACACATATCTTCTTCTTCGTTCGTCCTGAAAAGGACGGTGGTTGCGTTGTGTCTGTTTACGCCTAAGCTGTGATATCTGCATCTTTCGGTCGACACATCCGACTTCTGCACGGCATTTTTTAGGACCGGGTTTGCCTTCCCATTTCGATCCACACTCGCTCAGCCAGACTGCACAGCTGCAGACTGTTTCCAGGACCACCACGTGGAGGTGGAGTGCGGTCTTGACCAGCTCTGGTTCGCTGGTCCTGACGCAGGCAGTCAAGCTATGAATCGCTGACTGCGGTCTCTATTGCTGCGTCTTGAGGTCATATACACATATGATATTTATATACGTACGTACGTACGTACGTACATACATACATACATACATACACACATACATACATACATACATACACACACATAAACACACAGCATGTGTTGTTCCCGGGCGGGGGGGGGGGTCTCTGAAGAGACAAAGAAAGAATAGACCTACAGCACACTCAAGCATGTCGTATAAGGCTACTGGGGCACGTGACTAGACACCTCATCATGTAGAACAGATTGTGACAGAAACCACGGCTACCAAAGTTTGTGAATGTTTGGTGAAGTCTTCCTGTCACGTGATCACCTTCAGTGATGGTCCATACGGATTCATAAGGACAATGATTTCCATATACACACATACACACATTCATACAGATATATACACTCAGGCACGCAGATAGACACACACACACACACAATTAGACCTAGGCACATAACCACATATATAATTACTCTGTAAGTATGAAGACACTATTTCATAATCTTCTTTTCTATATCTAAAATTCCAGAATTCTGTTCTAGGTAGTTGCAGGATTTCGTTTTCTTTCGTTTTGTCTCGTCGTGTTGTGTATCAAATTATACCAAGGCCTGACGAAGGCCTTGTGGCCGTAACGTTGGCTATTTTCTTTGTCTTTTGTCCTTGTAAGACGAATCACCTTTTTTCGATTTGTTTTTTCACACCCATCCATTATATCGAACTATAGTACTGTGCTGAGCGCCTGCAACTCATGTCCAGCCCTATTACATAATCACTGAGCTTTAATAAACCCATCTGAAGCCACAATCAACATCTGCGTGTGTTTGTGTGTCTGTGTGTGTCTTTTTTGTGAGACACTGAGAGAGCCACGCGGAAGATAACATCAAGCCCATTAAAGGTATCGACTCTCACCAACAAGACACACCAGAAGAGCATCATTTTCATCGCGGTATAATTTAGGCCACGCCCTGTCACACTTAGATCACACATAGTTAATAATAGACAGCACGAGGAGCACTTACCTGTGTAATTGTTTCTATCCATCTTCAGCACGAGGTTAATTGATCCAGATCTGCGATAATAGAGGTTGTCTACCAGATCACTTGTAGCTCAGACAAGTTATCCAAGCGCCTCAGTGATTCCGCAAGCAGGCTGCTTATGTATTTAAAGTCTGAACAATACGGACTACCGACTTTATTTGTTGGCCAAAGTCGTGGAATGGCCTGTGATTTGTGGCCTTTACCTCTTAACCTGATCACACGGCAGTACTTTATACGTTAGAAAGTTAATTTCAGTAAAAAGAAACACAATTTACCGCCTTCTTTCGTTTCCTCAGACCAGTTTATGGCATTTAAATTGTGGCTATCACACGTCTGGAATGGGCATTCGCGGATTAAAAGTACAGTATGTTTCAGTTACACTTTACAATCTTCTACTGCACAACTGTCTCCTTGGTAATAGATGATTTGTGTGGCCTGACCATCGTAAACGATGAGCACATATTGATGACGTCATTGCTTCAATCTCAAAATCAACTCCTACTTAAGATTTTTCTCGTGTCGTTTTAGTCCACGTTCTTCTCACTTACATGGCAAATACCAAGCCTCAGCGATCTCTCTTTGAACTCTGATCGATATGTAATCGATCTATGGCTGATCTGTGGTCTAATAAACATGGACCGCGAAATTCTTTTACAACTCGAGCATTCACTAACCCACAATTACAATATAGCAATGTAATATGTTACAATATAGCAATGTAATATGTTACAATATAGCACTGTGTCATCGAACACACCCTCGTGTATCGAATAACTTACACTAGTATCGCCGTTTTTAGATACCAACAAAATAAAAAATATGATATTATTCTCAGGTTGTATGTACTTTTGTTTAGTTGTAATCTGATGTAAAAATGGATATTTAGGTAGTTAAAAACTGAAGGTAAACATGGCGTTATATCGCATTAATTATTCCATGCTGCCTCTTAGAGCGCACCAAGATCGGACAAATTTCTATAACGTGCACAATAAATTCTACCACATTTCCGTTACCCAGCTCACGAACCTGTTCTTCACAGTTTCTATTGCAAATATTTTTTTATTTAAAAAACAACATTTAGACTGGAGGAGCTTTCATTTTTCTACCACCGCGAGATTTGTAGCAACATGAACAAATGTTCAGCTGAAATGTCAAACCAGTTCAGATTGAGCTACCAACCAGGCTTTAATGTCCGTGCCGTAAACATGCCGATTAGAAAATATTTTTTAAACGTTAAGACACCAGGAGACACTTCTGCATAGATGATACGGGGTTACAGGTGTGTGACCAACATTTGATGAGTGTTACAGGTTTGTGACCAACATGTGATGAGTGTTACTTACTTGATGATTGTTCTGTACACAAGGTGGTGACAAGTAACATAGATGTCGTGCGCAATAGGGCGCGTAAGTGAAAAATCACGTGCTGCAGTGAGAAGTTATATACACGAAGGACGGATGTCATCTGGGCTGGACTTTGATATATCCCACATGTGTTTGATAACTTACAGTACTCGTCACAATTTACAAACGTGTGGACAGTTCGGACGGAGTACTTCTGCTACCACATTTACCTTTATAACTTCTTGGAATTCCCACTTGAAACTTAGAGTTAGTAACTGATACCGGAAAAGAGGAAGCAAATCAGTTACCTTCTCCCCTGATGTCTACTAAACCTGCTCACACCAGCACCTCTTGCAGACAGCATCACGCGCTCATGGAATGAATATTTACCGACTCTGGTCCATCGTGCCTGTCTGCCACGGCGACGGAAGATTTGCTTATGTTGGAACCAGCAGAGTTGTCACCCCGCGTTCTCTCCATGGGCGATTTCATGAGTGGTCGCGGCTCACCAGGTCTGGTAACAACGACCCGTATAAATTGATGACCTATAGTTTGATAGCAATTGGGTCTGAAAATACACATAAGAGAAAAAAACGTATAGTGAGAATACACACGTGACAATCGTTAGCCCGACAGCACTTGGGGAAGCATCCTTACAAGATTGAGACTCATACATACCGGGTATATCTTGGTACCAATATAGACACAGTTGGAGTAACAGATATGTATGTTAAAATAACATTATAAAAAACTGGATTGGCTAACACTGCATGGGGACATGTACGGGTATCAGTAGAAATCAAATATACGAGTAATATAAAAATAAGAATTGTCAATGTACAGTAAATGTTAGAGACCTCACATTATATGGCTCTGAAACATAGTGAGCAACAAGAAGAAATTCAGAGCTTGTACAGAACAGACGCATTAAAATAATACTTCAAGACCACCTGTGTCAAACTTTTGGAAATAACTATAAAAAAAAAAAAGACACACACAGTACACGAACAACCAAGACAATTCAGAGTTTTAACAGAAAAGACGCCATTACTGCACGTTGTCAACAGTTTGAGACAAAAAAAACTAGAAAAAAAAAACAGTGCAACAAGCGGCGTGCTAGCGCCTGATAGGGCGTGCTAGCTCCTGATAGGGCGTGCTAGCGCCTTATAGGGCGTGCTAGCGCCTGATAGGGCGCACACTGTGGAACCCGGATAATAGCATGACAATATAGTCACTGTTCTAGACGCCCCAGGGCAAGCCAAACTGAGGGAGATAGAAAAACGCATGTAGAATGGAACTGAAGGCGGACTTACAAGGGATAAAGTGAGGCATGGGAAGAGCGAAGGGCACAGGACAGGAAGAGGTGACCTGAACCTGTTGAAGGCCTATGTGCCACAGGCAGCTCACAGGTAATGATAAAGATGTTCTGACAGCTAATAAACGTGTGGGTAGTGGGTACATTCAGATCTAATACATTGGATTCATCACAAGCTTACAGGTAATGATAAAGATGTTCTGACAGCTAATAAACGTGTGGGTAGTGGGTACATTCAGATCTAATACATTGGATTCATCACAAGCTCACAGGTAATGATAAAGATGTTCTGACAGCTAATAAACGTGTGGGTAGTGGGTACATTCAGATCTAATACATTGGATTCATCACAAGCTCACAGGTAATGATAAAGATGTTCTGACAGCTAATAAACGTGTGGGTAGTGGGTACATTCAGATCTAATACATTGGATTCATCACACGCTTACAGGTAATGATAAAGATGTTCTGACAGCTAATAAACGTGTGGGTAGTGGGTACATTCAGATCTAATACATTGGATTCATCACAAGCTTACAGGTAATGATAAAGATGTTCTGACAGCTAATAAACGTGTGGGTACATTCAGATCTAATACATTGGATTCATCACAAGCTTACAGGTAATGATAAAGATGTTCTGACAGCTAATAAACGTGTGGGTAGTGGGTACATTCAGATCTAATACATTGGATTCATCACAAGCTCACAGGTAATGATAAAGATGTTCTGACAGCTAATAAACGTGTGGGTAGTGGGTACATTCAGATCTAATACATTGGATTCATCACAAGCTTACAGGTAATGATAAAGATGTTCTGACAGCTAATAAACGTGTGGGTAGTGGGTACATTCAGATCTAATACATTGGATTCATCACAAGCTTACAGGTAATGATAAAGATGTTCTGACAGCTAATAAACGTGTGGGTAATTGTGGCATATTATGATAATTGATTTCATATATCTATTTTCTTTATCTTCATTTTTCTTTTTTTTTTTTTCTAGCTTCACCTACGCCTGTTGGGTTAACATAAAAACCTCCTATTACTCAGAATAGATCTGTCTCTCTTTCTCATTTAGCACGCATTTAATGCTGCTCGCTATATTTCTTTGATGAGAGTCTACCAGAGACCTATTAGCTAACGTGAGCTGCAATTTTAACACCAGCGCCAGAGATCAAATCGTTGTAGAGATCAGACAGAGACCACATTTGAATAAATTTGAGTAGATCTTGAGAACCTAGTGAGAAATCTTTATCACCTTTCCCTGAATCCGTTCGTTTGATAAGTAATCACACACGGAGAATAGGAAGATCTAAAGACATTGCTCGCTTGAATACGAGCAGAGAGACGAAGGAAACTCACACTGATTAGCGCATTGCCGATGTCTGATCGAAGCGAGAACGAAGATCCTCGGGTTTCGGCTTTAAATTACGCAAAAGCCGAAAACTGAACGTAAAATTTCCCGTAGGTGAGAACATCTGGTAGGGTCTGGTTTTTCGGGGGGGGGGGGATAATTAACTATCTCCTTTCATCTTTTAATATATATATATATACCACAGAAATCTAACTCAATTCACGCAGTACCTCACAGATTCCCCTAGACTAACTAGCTTCGATTCTAGAATACTTGTAAAAGTGAATTTCTTAGTAGTCGTTGGAGATAAGTCTTAGTAGCTCGGTGTTGAGGTAAATACTATACTAGTAGTTTGAGTGATTTAAATCTTTTAAATCGTCAATTATATTTTACTAGTTATTTTCTGTGCAGAGTGATTTACTAAATTAGGTCCGTTATATTATTTCTCTAAAGTTCTACTGTGTTACAGTGGATTGTCGTGGAATATTCTAATCCACATATATAAATTATTAGTTAAATATTAAGCCTAACAAATAAAATTAATAAAGAAAAGAGCAATGGTAAATAACAGTGCTGTCACAAAGACTGTACTCGAAATCCCCTTGTTTTCTACTGCGTAAGCAAATTGTAACGTTTCACGTTGATATTAAAGGCCTTCTGCAACATACACGCGTTTCCCAAACACACAATAAAATGTGCTGCCTTTCTAAGAAAAACCTTGAAATATGCAAGTTGACCTAAATTTTAAATTCCATTCATGTCTTTTTCTACACTGCGTTACCAAAACGAACGAGACAGATGGACAAAAGGATAGCGGGAAGGGAGAGGCAGAAAGCCGAACACTAAACACGCTTCGCGCGATACACAAATGCTGCCATCACGCGTGTAAGACTACAAGCACTAACTTTTTCGGACGGACAGTGATAAATTCACTACCCTTCCCAGAGTTAGGTTTTAAAATCATAAAAAAACGCTTATTAGGAAAGATAACAATAGATGGGCTTACGGTTGAAAACATAACAGTACCCAGACAGCACATCTTCGAAACAGGAGGTAGAAAATACATATTTTGAACGCAGCCACGTAGCTCTTTTAAATTTGGATATTTGGGTTCCTTAGGGTTTGCTGACAAAGAATATGTAAAACGTTACGCAAATAGTCTAGGAATTAACAAGTTATAACCAAAATAAAATATTGGGGATGCCTGACAGCATGAAATCATTTCTGCTCATAAAATTTTTTTATAACATGTTTGAAAAAAACCTTGCGTTACAGAAATAGCCTACCATGTAAACTCCAAATTGATTGGAGCGCAACAAATGAAAGACGAACCACGATTGGTCGGACTATAAATACTATCTTGGTTGTTAGGGAGACGTAGAAAGGTAACATTTTTTCAAACACTTGTCGAAACGTGGCCTCATTGGCTAGACTTGCTGATATACTCACTTAGGAGCGTTAGTTCGAGACCACTAGTGCAAATAATCTTGATAAAGCGACAGTGCGTTGAAGCCAGCTCACATTTTTGCTAAAATAAAAGCCTGGAACATAAGCAGATGGGAATTTGTGCCAGTAATTGTGCCAGAATTCATTGCTAATCAACGTATCTGTGTTTATTTCCATGAAATTGTGGTAAGCTTGAACCATTCAGTATCTTTTAATGAAAATTGAATGTAAATTGTTAATTTATGCCTGTATATATATATATATGTGTAGTTCAGTGGCAAACAGGAGATAAAGCCTATAATGCTCCAGCCTGAACAGAGGGTGTCGGAGGGAAGTAAAACGGCATGGAATGGCCAAATAGTACACTGACACCTGGATGATTGATTAGACAGAAATAATGCTGGAAGTGCAGAGGCGTAGTGACCATTAAGGAGGGTAATGCTGGTATAAAGTATTTCAGATGAAGCTGACAGTTGGCCTAACGCTCTGAACTCAATGTTTGTGTTGTATTGTGTTCAGTGTAGAACTAGAGTATCAATTAGTTATGAAGTAGAAGGTATATCCTTCTTGTTTTCAGGGACCGTGGTCTTGATGGTACTGAGCAGCACCTGGTCAGAGCTTTGCTGAATCCAGAGTCGGACAGCATACTCCTTGGTCCATTTAGCTATCAGTGAGGTGTCTCCAGAGCCCAGGGGAGAATTCGAGCAGAGGAGTCCTTTCCTGCCGCCATCACGCAAGATAAGCTAATTTGGCCAGCTGAGCTCAACATTATGTCCCCACATCTTGAAATGACTTTGTAAAAATCACCTTAAGAGGGGAATTTAATTGTCTTAATATCAGGAACTGAGAACATCTCCAATACTAGTCCCTAAAGACAAACTATTGAAGTCATGATGACAAATACCAACAGAGCTTGAACAAAACAAAACCAGTATTACCTCATTTTACCACTACACAACTGACACACATAGGATATTTTTAATAATATATGTCACTACAATATTCATATTAATCCATTCTGTACATAACTTGTAATGAAAATTGATTGTGATTCCTGGTTCCTTTGTAATTGAATCAGGACACATATTCATTCATATCAGCAATGAATACATATTGTTATTTGAAAAGTTATCAGTGACTCCTTAAGATATCCTTTAGAGTGTTATATGTATGTGAGTGTCCCAGTGTTGTCAAGTATAGTGGAATAAATTAAATTGTTTATCTGTCTGTTGTTGTTTTGACTTACACTTCATCCTACACATACCCTAGACACATAACGTAGTCATCACACTATTGCAGAAAAATTCTGACTGAGATATATAGATATGTGGTAGCAAGTAAGGTTATCTATAATACACTACTCTTAATAGATATAGATACCTTCACAGCTGATCTCAGTCAGTACACTAAGTCCCCTATAAATATTTATAACATCCCACTTCACCACATGGATAGCAGAACAAATAAATATTTCTAGCTAACTCGTCAAGCTATTATAAAAATTTAATTAACTGCTAGTAACCAGTCAGTGAATATTTTAACCAACTAAGTAAAGGCACTGATTCATCATGAGTATTGACGAAATATGTATTTATTTCTAATTCATGATGATTGATTCTTTTTAAATGACTAGAATTTATTTCACGGAAGTTTTTTTTAAACGATGAGACTAGCTCTAAGCTTATAGTTTCTAATTTAAGTTAAATAACCGAAGTGAATAATATCCTATGTTACGCGGGGTAAGGATAGGATTGTGAATTATACTATATTATGTTAAGTATTTGTATTTTCTCCCTATACCGTATTTGGGTCAAACCCTAAACCTTACCAGCGGCTTCCATTCTATATGAAACTGGAAATAAACTATATCAAAGAACATTCTGATATAATATCGGGTTTTTTCAAGGTGACTTGTCTGGTCTCGTGGTACACACAGAAAGAATCAGAGCACCAACCCAAATAATATTAAGAATAAATGATAACTGGACTTATAGCATATCCAGAGTTCTTTTCCCAATTTCATAACATTCAGCCTGTTGTGGCTACCAAGCCAAACATTGACATTACCTGTATAACGACCACGTGTTGTGAAGAAGATTGATCCTGAACCGATTTGTTTACCTGACATTTGATGTAACGATTAAAGATTCCAAGCTAACGTACACTGTGACATTTAGATCTCTTAATTATTTTACTACCTGGACAAAAGTTGAAGTGACCTTTATCAGCATCCTACTTACAAGAGTAAATCAAGCGTTTCCCAACATTTGATTAATTAGTCGTTGGAGAAACTGGGGCTTGATTCGCCAAACAACCAACCGTGGATGGGCTGTGGGTGCCATTAACAATTGTTCCAGATGTGGTGAAAGCACCTTTGTAGGTAAGAGAGATTGAATTTGTGATCACAGGTTTGTCAGAGCGAGAGAAAGCGTGAGAAGAATAATTCTATTTGGATATAACCCATGTACTTATTTTGTATTTGCTTATGCAAGTTTTGCTAAAGCTGCTCCTCTATTTCACTTCAGAATAGATTAACTTTTAACTCTGTTCTTTATGGTAGAGGGACTTTTAGACCATAGCGTAAAAACCTTTGACTCTTTCGGGGGTTAATAACTTTGCTCTAACGGGATCTTGTCTCAACAGAGGGAGGGAGGATTAAACCTATGAGTCTAACTCTGTAATTAACTCATTAACCTATGTTCATTGTATTTGATTTTATATTCAAAGATATTGTGGTGTTGTAGATTCTTTATGATAAATAAAACTTACATAAACTTTATTTACGTGTGTCGGTCAGCTTGTCCCAAAAGATCCCAATTCCATAGATATAGGTTTCATGTATGTGCGTCTAATTGTCGTCACGTATCTGTGTGTGTATAGAAGTGAGTGGTTGACTATATATCTATATATTTATAGGGAAACTGTCTACAAATCTCAGTCGTAATCGATAGGCTGGATTGATTATCTCTCAAATCCAGGGACAGATTTTTACCTTTCACCATTTCACTTGTGAAAAATCTATTTCTTTACCTGATCTCTCACTGAGCTATCACCTGTTCTAGTCCTATTCAGGCTGGGCCAAAATTGATCTTAATTACCCTATCAAAAATATACGACAGTAGTGGAGAGATTCAGATCTGATACATTGGATTCATCACAAGCTCACAGCTAATGATAAAGATGTTCTGACAGCTAATAAACGTGTGGGTAGTGGGTAGATTCAGATCTGATACATTGGATTCATCACAAGCTCACAGGTAATGATAAAGATGTTCTGACAGCTAATAAACTTGTGGGTGGTGGGTAGATTCAGATCTGATACATTGGATTCATCACAAGCTCACAGGTAATGATAAAGATGTTCTGACAGCTAATAAACGTGTGGGTAGTGGGTAGATTCAGATCTGATACATTGGATTCATCAGTAGTGTGTCATGTTGTTTACAGGTCGTATTGTGGTGGTGCGTTGTGGTGGCACTTGACTTTTATATAAGGAAATATGGTGGCGCATTGTGGTGGCGCATGACTTTTATATAAGGAATTGTGGTGGCACGTTGTGGTGGCGCGTGCCTTTTTATATAGTAATATATAAGTTCAAGTATCGCGGGCGTGTTGTGTGTAAGTTGTTGCGTGTTGTTGTTTATACAATATTCATATATTACAACAATTAGACAATATTTATGTTACAACAGGTAGACGATATGTATATGACAACAGTTAGACATATATTACAACAGGTAGACATATATTTAGACATATATAGTTATATATACATATAAAAGAAAAAACACTAGATACATTTTATATATTTATTGACAAAGAGGTGTTAGCTGGTCTATGGGTGCTGTAGGGTGACGCCTAACCTCACTACTACGGTCGTGCCGGCCATACGGCTACAGTGTATAAGTGGTGTGGTGTGGGTGGTATTGCTTTTGGTTTGCTTGTTGTTGTGTGTTGTTATATTGGACTGGTAGTGTGTTGGTGTGTTTGTTTATACATATATACATACAAATATAAAAAATCGATAATGACGGAAAATTTTTTTTTTAATCGATAATGTTGGATTAGGTTACTAAGAGGGTTTTTGAAGCGAGTGGAGCCTTTTTGTGCTGGCGTGGGTGACGACGTATGGTGCGGTGTAGCTGGCGAGGTGGGTTTGGGTTTTTTTGTGTGTGTGACTCAGCAGTGTGTTGGTGTGTTTTGGGAGTGAAGTGTTAGAGCCTTGTCTATACTAGGATTGGCATTGAGAGGTGGGAGTGAAGTGTTAGAGACTTGAGTATACTAGGACCAGCACATAGAGGTGGGAGTGACGTGTTAGAGACTACCAGGGACAGCATCGAGAGGTCGGAGTGAAGTGTTAGAGACTTGACTTAAACCTGGTTGAAATGAGTCACTGTGAGCCGTCTTCTTAGATGTCATCCCAGTAAGTCGCCAACGTCGTTAGGGTTAGGTTTAGGATTCATTTACGTAACCATTAGCCCTTTTTACCGCATCTCTGAATTCTAATCTAAGGAACTATCGTACAGATGGTCCCGTCTGCTTCATTTCAACCACTAAGCCTAACCCTTACTCCTGTTTACTGCGTCTCTAAATTCTTGTTAAAGACCACATCGAACAAACGGTCCGCTGTGTTTTATTTCAACCCTCCTTGTCTGAGTACTAATGTCCCAGTTTTTACCATTACATCGTCACAATAAGTACGTTTTACCTCCAGTGTAGGCTAAGTCTTGCTTCCATCTCTAACTCTGGCCTATTTCAGTTGGAGATAACGAGAGCATCTAGTTTTTATAGGCATTGTCACAACTATTACTAAACAAAAATGTAATTTCGAACCTTAATGTAAACACGCGGCCATATTGTCGTTGCCGGTCACGTGAACGCGCACAGCCAATTAAAAATATAGAATCGAGGGAAAATCCTTTTTGTTGACTTGGAAATGATAAATTTCCAATCTGGCATTTGGAATCCCGAAATAATTGACCTGCTTACGGTAAAGTGCAGATTTGGACGAATCCAACGATGTATAATATGTAGGGGTGTAAGCTTGGTTGCTATGTAAAAAACTCGGTCTAATGAGACATTTTTTCTCGAGTTTGAGAAAATCACTCCATACCATACCTTTTTCAAAGTCAAAATACATATTGTTAGAATACATTTTGACATTTAATTCTGTTATATTTAGATTTAGGAGATGCTAAAGTATCAGAAAATGGACTAATCCCAAAATCCATCATTTTTGTATTTTGACGTTAATTTCATGCCCGCTCCTGGCCTTAAACACAGATATAACTTATATTACATTTATATTAAACATAGATATAACTTATATTACATTTATATTAAACATAGATATAACTTATATTACATTTATATTAAACATAGATATAACTTATATTACATTTATATTAAACATAGATATAACTTATATTACATTTATATTAAACATAGATATAACTTATATTACATTTATATTAAACATAGATATAACTTATATTACATTTATATTAAACATAGATATAACTTATATTACATTTATATTAAACATAGATATAACTTATTTTACATTTATATTAAACATAGATATAACTTATATTACATTTATATTAAACATAGATATAACTTATATTACATTTATATTAAACATAGATATAACTTATATTACATTTATATTAAACAAAGATATAACTTATATTACATTTTCTTGCTTCTAATTCAGGGCATAAATGTGGTTAAAAAAACAACTTAAAATGCGTATGTTTTTCACTCTATATAAGCCAAGAAGTAGATCCACAATCTACATCTACACATTATCTACTCCACCATGTACATCGACAAATTATCAGTTTCTCTATCTACATCGACCAATTATCTGTTTCTCCATCGACAAATTATCTGTTTCTCCATCTACATCGACAAATTATCTGTTTCTCCATCTACATCGACAAATAATCTGTTTCTCTATCTACATCGACAAATTATTTATTTTTCCATCTACATCGACAAATAATCTGTTTCTCCATCTACATCGACAAATTATCAGCTCCACAATCTACATCGACAAATTATCTGTTTATCCATCTACACATTATCTGTTTCTCTATCTATATCGACAAATTATCAGCTCTACCATCTACATCGATAAATAATCTGTTTCTCCGTCTACATCGACAAATTATTTGTTTCTCCATCTACATCGACAAATTATCTGTTTATCCATCTACACATTATCTGTTTCTCTATCTATATCGACAAATTATCTGTTTATCCATCTACATCTACACATTATATGTTTCTCTATCTACATCGACAAATTATCTGTTTATCCATCTACATCGACAAATTATCAGCTCTACCATCTACATCGATAAATAATCTGTTTCTCCGTCTACATCGACAAATTATTTGTTTCTCCATCTACATCGATAAATAATCTGTTTCTCCGTCTACGTCGACAAATTATTTATTTCTCCATCTACATCGACAGATTATCTGTTTCTCCATCTACATCGATAAATTATTTGTTTCTCCATCTACATCGATAAATAATCTGTTTCTCCGTCTACATCGACAAATTATTTATATCTACATCGACAGATTATCTGTTTCTCCATCTACATCGACAAATTATCAGTTTCTCCATCTACATCGACAGATTATCTGTTTCTCCATCTAAATCGACAGATTATCTGTTTCTCCATCTACATCGACAGATTATCTGTTTCTCCATCTACATCGACAGATTATCTGTGTCTCCATCTACATCGACAAATTATCAGCTCTACCATCTACATCGATAAATTATCTGTTTCTCCATCTAAATCGACAGATTATCTGTTTCTCCATCTACATCGACAGATTATCAGCTCTACCATCTAAATCGATAAATTGTCTGTTTCTCCATCTACCTCGACAAATTATCTGCTCCACTATCTATACATCGACAAATTATCTGCTCCACTATCTATACATCGACAAATTATTTGTTTCTTCATCTACATCGACAAATTATCTGCTCCACTATCTATACATCGACAAATTATTTGTTTCTCCATCTACATCGACAAATTATCTGCTCCACCGTCTTTACACTGATAAATTATCTATTTCTACATTTACATCGACAAATTACCTGTTCCATCATCTACATTGACAAATTATCAGCTTCACTACCAACATTGACAAACTATGTGCTCCGCCATCTACATCGACTAATGATCAAATAGAGACAATTTCCAAACGAAATGCTAGTTGATACATTTCACGTAAGTGTCAGTTAATCTGTCACAAAACCTTAAATTTTAATCTATTGGAAATAATTTTGAAGCTAGTGTATCACAAGTGATTTTAAATTATTCGGCAATGAGGAACTGTAATCTCTGTACTCAGATTATGAATCGCGCATGTCTCCCCCTGCTAATAAATCAGATTGTTTGTAAACTACACACTAAATTAATGAATACACAAATGAAACTAATTTACTTACTTCAAATGTTTTGTTGCCTTGAGTCAGAAGCGACAGAGTTATGTTCCCCATGAGTAGCTCTTGTCAGCTCAAGTCGATTATAATTAATTTATTTTTTTATTTTTTTATCCGACAATCAAATTCCGTTTCCTTCTTCCAAAAAAAAATGTCTCGAGCAACCTGCGCAAACCGCTGGGTTTTAACTCCAGTCTTTTTACCGCTCAAACTTCCTGTTTCCGGGAAGGAAAAGACACAAGCAGGCCGATAAATTTGAGGGATCGCCTTCTGCACCCACGTACCCTGGCTCCAGTTTCCTCTGACCCTGGTCACATTTATTTACCATCATCACGTGATATGATAACAGGGGACTTCCAGAATACCAGGAAACTTTCCCTCGCGCCCAACATTAACAAGTCACGTGTCTGTCTCTTTCAATGTTACATTAAGACAAAACTCCTGGTTCTTTCATCTCTCTTAACATCTACGAACTGTCACGGCTTGTATGTGTGTGTGTCTTGGGCTTAAGAGAAACAGGTATAAAAACAAATTGTTTAATTGAGAACCATTCGTCAACGGTCACCTTGGTTACTGGACCAAGTTGTGTTTGCCTGCGTGTATGTATGTGTGTGTGTGGTTTTAAAACAGGAACCTGCAATATTCATAGACCTATATCTGGTATTTGTATCACCTAAGAGAGGGGTCGACAACCTTTCCATGACAAAGAGCCAAATATTGAATTTTGTCTCCATTTTAAAAAACTGAAGAGCCGCATGAAAAAAAAATCACATAGTATCTCTCATTCAATTATATATATATATATATATATATATATATATATATATATATATATATATATATATATATATATATATATATATATATATATATATATATATATATATATATATATATATGTAAAAAACGTGGAAAGAACTGTAAAATGTCACTGCTGTGTTAATTGATACCAGGCATGCTCCAGTCTACCCAGCGGTGCTGTAAATGGGTAACTCACTCTAGTCCTGAGTTAGGGAAGGCAAAGACAGCTGTAAAAGTGGGGTGCAGGAACTGGTTTCCTTCTGAGGCTCCAGGAGGAGCAGGCCCTTAACTTGGTCAATTCAACTGACGCAGGATGGTGTAAATATGGAGTGAGAGTGTAGAGTGTTATAAACGCGAATGATGGAATGTTCGTATCTTGACCAATATAAAACACTCATTCACTCATGGCTATAAGTCACCAATGCAGACTGCTGGAATCTTTTCATACAGTTTATTCAGACGCACATACTGGGACAGAACGAATAGATCATAAGTACATGTTGACACATCAATCTTCAGGCATGAATAGTAGATCCCATGTCATGGAACATTCAAATATAATGGGTGGTACAAAACAGCATTCAATGTTCTAATACATTATGGCCGCATCCCCTATCTGACTGAACGCGTCAGTAAAGGCGGATCGGTAAACAAATGAAGAGTTCGATGGACGAACCTTCTTTCCCTTGCTAAGTTCTTAGGTTGCTTATATTCAATGTTTATATAATACTATGAAACCACGATAAGGGGTTTTCATATAAATGAGATCTCCATGCCACTGTCCGAATAGTAAGATACACGACCCGTTCTCTGGACAGTGATCCATAATGATGACAGGACTACAAAAATGGCCTCCTTCCCTGAGCTTTCGCTCACTCGCCCAGCAGAAGAATAATCATCAGCCAAAGTTGATTCAAAACTTGAATAAGTATAACTTTCTAGAGTTACCATACAGTCCCTTTGTCAGAAGGTTACTTCTTGAAGACATAAGCGCTGATGAAACCTGTCATCTACAACAATATCTAGTTAAACGACCAACGATGCACGAAAATACGTTGCTTCATCTAGGTCTAACCATAAGGAGATCGTCAAAAGGGTCTGGATTTACCTTGAGTCCGAATAGTACATAATACCGTACATGAGGAGAGTCTCTAACACTATAATCTTGTAGAAACACAATCTCCTACTGAAGAAATCACTTCATAAATCATTTTTCACTCTAGAAAGGACCAGCCCAGGAAAATGCGTGACCACCCATTGTAGGCGGCAATATCGGAACTCATCACGACTCGCCAAGACAACCAATACCTCCGCTAGTGCGGCATACAGAATATAGTCCTGCCTACCCATACAAAATATACAATATAGGACTGAATCTACTTGCACTAATAATATGTAATACATATGAATTCAGGCCATAAACATTCTAAGAACGATCAATCTATTTTCTGGCTATGACAAATGATGAATGCCAAAATATAAGTATTCTTACGCCCGATCAATATCAAGGGAGATTGTCCATATAATCAAACGTATAAATCAAACATGGATTATCTGTCATCTTTAAAAAAGAAAGCATTTTCGTACCCAATTAAATACAACAATATATTTTCCATATTAAATAGACATATCGACATTTGTAACCTGTGCGTCAAAAAATATGTACGCAACAGATTACCACACCCCCCCCGGGAAAAAAAATGGTACATTTTTTTTTTGAAATACATCCAGGAGCAACATACAATAGGCTCACAACGCACGAATAACAATGCGCAGATGATAAGCATTCCAAACAAATGTAACGCCTAATGTAAGGCTAAGTCGTCATATAGCACGACCAACGAGAATCTATCTCAGGATTCAGAGAAAATTTTTCTCTGAGTATAAATATCTCCCGAGAGGTGTCACCAACGCATAAAACAATACTGGCAATGCCACAATTTGTACAATAGTTCATCTTAGGTATCTTAACATTATGATCACCAAATAAGAAAAATATCAAAAACCTGCGGTGAATATACATCATTGCACCGCTAAGTAGTGATACAGACAATGTATGATATATTACATATAAGTACATACTTTAACATAGGAAAAACTGTAGTAAAGTCAGACATGTTAGAAATCTCAAGATCTGACAGTTAAGTGGAATCATGTGGGCATCTCGATAAGATATCCGCCATCACATTTTCTGAACCACGGATAGCTCGCACCGAAAAATGAAAAGGCTGAAGAGCAATCGCGTATCGCGTTGATCTCGCGCTCTTCAGATTTTTAGTCTGAATAGCTGTAAGAGCTTTCTGGTCAGTCTCCACTTAACTGTCAGATCTTGAGATTTCTAACATGTCTGACTTTACTACAGTTTTTCCTATGTTAAAGTATGTACTTATATGTAATATATCATACATTGTCTGTATCACTACTTAGCGGTGCATTGATGTATATTCACCGCAGGTTTTTGATATTTTTCTTATTTGGTGATCATAATGTTAAGATACCTAAGATGAACTATTGTACAAATTGTGGCATTGCCAGTATTGTGTTATGCGTTGGTGACACCTCTCCGGAGATATTTATACTCAGAGAAAAATTTTCTCTGAATCCTGAGATAGATTCTCGTTGGTCGTGCTATATGACGACTTAGCCTTACATTAGGCGTTACATTTGTTTGGAATGCTTATCATCTGCGCATTGTTATTCGTGCGTTGTGAGCCTATTGTATGTTGCTCCTGGATGTATTTCAAAAAAAAAAAAGTACCAATTTTTTTTTTCCCGGGGGGTGTGGTAATCTGTTGCGTACATATTTTTGGGCACAAGAATTTGAGAATGAATGGACTTAGCGGTGTCTTGTACCATACGTACAAGTACCCCATTCTTCATCGTAATCCAAGATTTACGATTCGTGTCCTTATTCGGATCACCTTCTTTAGCTAGAGTAAAGAATTTCTTTAGAGTAGGATCATCTTCCTGCTGTTTTATAAAGGAATCATGCGAAATCTCCAAGAGATCACCTTGGTTCTGGTCATCATTATCTCCAGAAGGCGAAGATTGCGGCATGTTTAGAGCTTGAGCTCTAGTGACTACAGCATTTGCAGTATGCATATTATCACTTTCCCACTCGGCACCCAATACCACCGCTAGTGCGGCATACAGAATATAGTCCTGCCTACCCATACAAAATATACAATATAGGACTGAATCTACTTGCACTAATAATATGTAATACATATGAATTCAGGCCATAAACATTCTAAGAACGATCAATCTATTTTCTGGCTATGACAAATGATGAATGCCAAAATATAAGTATTCTTACGCCCGATCAATATCAAGGGAGATTATCCATATAATCAAACGTATAAATCAAACATGGATTATCTGTCATCTTTACAAAAGAAAGCATTTTCGTACCCAATTAAATACAACAATATATTTTCCATATTAAATAGACATATCGACATTTGTAATCTGTGCGTCAAAAAATATGTACGCAACAATATATATATATATATATATATATATATATATATATATATATATATATATATATATATATATATATATATATATATATACATAGATATATATATATATATATATATATATAATGTCACGAACGGTTTATAGAATGAATGTCAGTACTCATGCTCCGGCGGGAACTAGATATGTTTATGTAAGTTGCGAGTTGAAGTGAGTGAATGTTAAGTTTGACTGCGGGCATGAATGCATTAGTAGCAGTAAGCGCTAATGTCGAGTTCACGGGCATGGCTGAGTTGTTGTGAACGAAGTGGTGGTGAAGACTGGTCAGGTGTGAAAAGGGTCATGGGTAAAAAGGTCATTCGAGACAGAGATTAGAGCGAGGAGAGATTACGTGGAGAGTGAAGGCGAAATGGTTGAAGAAAAATAGGAAATATATTAAGATATTGTGAAATTCGTTCCATGAGATGCTGTTCTAATTATGCACATCATATATTGTGCTTTTCTTATGTGATGATTTATGGCCAAAGCGGCAGTCTGCCTGTGTTATTGTGTTATACTCAAGTTTGTGACATAAAGTCGTCGGATATCGTATCTACGTGTTGGAGTTTAGTGAGTTAACAATTAGCTGTGAAAAACGAGCCATGTTTGTCGCTCCATGTGTAGGTAATACATATTTGTCAATGTGTACACACAGCAAGCACTTGACATATATATATATATATATATATATATATATATATATATATATATATATATATATATATATATATATATATATATATATATATATATATATATATATATGTATATGTATATGTATATGTATATGTATGTATATATATATATCAGAAGAAGTCCCCCCGTCCGACAAGTGTTTCGGCCCTATATACTCCTTTACACTCTAAGGGGGGCGGGCCCACTTGGGTCATGACTCCCAAGCGTCTCAGCTTCCTGTTGTCTTGCATCGAAAATGAACCCATTTCACTTATGGTAGCAACTTTAAATTCCACAACTCCGCCAGCCGTGGAGGCAATTGTGAAAGTAACAAGGAGAAGACAAATTATTCCGTTCGTTCCGTCGCACACACTGAGACACCAGCGCGAAGTCAACGAGTCGCCACTGCGCGTTCCCCACTGGACTTTTGATACTTACACCCCTTATAGTATACACCGCTTGTCGCCCCTGAGTCGCAGCCCGTTCACTAGTCCACCACAAACCTTAGCGTATTGTGGACTTAGAAAAATTCCTGGTGTTTTCTGTACCGCAGCGTTTATTGTTACGATCTCCATTCCCCATTGCGGTTGTTCCACAGCCAGCCTGATGCCTTTTCGGCAGTTTCACTAAGCCTCTTCAGGGCCCTTGTTCTCGACTGTCCCCTCAGCCCCAACAGTTTCAATAGATCATACACTGATGCAGCCACAAGCCCTCTTGCGCCCACTTCAACAGCCATGACCCTTGCAGTGAACCCATCGTGTCTCAGATCCGCGGCCAGATCACTATACTTGGCCGCTTTGAACGAATGTTGCTCATCTAATCTGGATTCAAATGGCACTGTCAGTTCAATCAGTATGACCTGAAGCGTTGCTGCAGAATGAAGCACTATATCCGGCCGTCTCCGCGATTTTCTGATACTCTCTGGATATGCCCCTCGTCCAGGTAGGTCTACCGCCATCTCCCAATCATTTGCACAATCAAGAAGAGATGGTAAACTGCTACCAGGTTTATTCGGTTTGGGGTGTGCTGACTTTCCTGCCCTCAGAAAGTATGTGTTTGCGGTGTCTGGCCGGACTTTGCTATTCGCCTTCATTCTTGCCAGATCTGTTGTCGCAGCAAGCTCATTTAGCACTTTGTTATGGCGCCAAGTGTATCGCCCTTGCCCTAATGACACCTTACACGCTGAGAGCACGTGTTCAAGTGTCTGCCTCCCCTGGCACAGGGGGCACTGCTCATCATCCGACTTTCCCCATTTCACAAGGTTGGTGGCCGACGGCAGCAGGTCATACAGTGATCTGACAACGAAGCTGAGCCTAAGAGGTGCCATATGCCATATATCATTCCATGTCAAGGACCTTTGCAGGGCTCCTTCCCATGTAGTCCATTGGCCTTGTTGGACCTGCTGCACTGCTTTTTGCAACCTCTTATCATTCTCAGCTTCTCGTATCTCCTGAACTACCATGTCTCTGCGCTCCCTGCTTGATGCCTTGGACCACCAGCGGATGTCTCCATGACCAAATCCCCGTCTATTCGTTTGTGTGTATCCGATTACCTCCCTCAGTTTGAGTGACTCTTGGGCAGCATCAACAGCTTCTTCCACTTTCCACTTCCTTCCCGTTTTCAGTGTGGGCTGAATGGACTTAACCACGTCATCAGCTGACTCGCGTAGCATCATTGCAAGCCTTGCCTTTCCAACTTTGTACTCTTCAACAACTGACTTGAAAGGAAGCAGAAGTTTTGACTTTTTGCAGTACAGTGCTACATCTGACAGACCTGGTGGTACTCCTAGCCATTTCCTCATGAACTTGTTGACCTTCTTCTCTATGGCTTCCACTGTACTTGTGCTTATTTCATATATAAGCAGTGGCCACAGCAACTTTGGTATCAACATGAACTGGAGGCACCACAGCTTGAACTTCCCCAGGAGTCTGCTTTGGTCTATGATCTGTAGCCCTCTGTCTGCCATTTCTATTGTCTGTTGCACTGCCTTTGAGTCTTTTAATGAGGCATCGTACACCCTGCCAAGACTTTTAACAGGTTCCTCAATGACAGTAGGGATTCTTTGGTTGGAAACCGTGAATATGACCTCTGCTATCTTCCCTTTCCTGACTGATAGGCTTCTCGACTTCTTGGGTTTGAAGCTCATTCTGCACCAGCTGACTAGTTCATCCAGGCGTGCTAACATCCTCCGGGCCTGATGTTCATCTGATGTCAGAATTGTTGTGTCATCCATGAATGCTTTGAGCGGTGGCATGAGACACATTCCACCGAGCTTTGGACCTATAGCCATTCCTTCAGCCGCATTGAGGATTACCTGCATAGCCATCACGAATAGTATCGGAGAGATGGTACATCCCATCGCAATTCCAACTTCAAGGCCAATCCACTTCGTTGTGTACTCTCTGGTTGAAAATCTGACAGCAAACCCTGCGAAATACAGCTTCAGCATTGCTGCAATCTCTTGTGGAACATGATACATTTCTAGGGCCTGCCACAACATCTGGTATATATATAGATATATAGATATATATAATTGAAATAATCAACATAACTTTTCAAATACCATTTTACTACACAATAGGTTATACAATTTGTTCAGTTAAAAACAATAAAATAAAATATACAAATGAAAAGTAAGGAAATTTAATGAGACTGTTGCTGTTGGATTTCCTTGCAAATTTGGTCAATATTTGGTGAATAATCTGATGTTTTCATTTTCAGGCATGACTGGAGACTCACGTCATTCAACTGGCTTCTTAATTTGCTTTTGATATAATTCAGGTTGGAAAATAATTGTTCACAAAAATATGTTTATCCAAAAATTGAAAGAAGCCCAAATGCAAATTTCTTCAGCTGAACATAGCTGTTGGGTAAACAAAGTTGGAGGGACAGACAATGATATTAAATTAAGAATACAAAAAGCAATAGGAGCTTTCATTGCATTGGGAAACATATGGAGAACAAGAGAAATCAAGTCCAACACGAAAATAAAAATATTTTAAACACAGGCTTTTAATGCACTAAAAAGCCACAAATAATTGTTCAAGGAGTTTATAGCTTGCAGTCAAAAAATTTAACATCAAATTGACAAAAAGTGTGGGGCGCATAAGCGCTTATCATATATTTTATCCATCAGTGTGTAATGAAGTATAAAGCAGAAGTTAATTTCATATAGAATCAGCGCCCCAAGATTTGAAGGTGACAAGAGAGTGGCAAGAGAGTGACATACGTTGCAAGTTAAAGAAAAGCATGTAATAAGAATGTTCAACTCAAATGTCAAGTCAGTTCTATTGTATGGCTCTGAGACATGGAGAGCAACAAAAACAACAACCAAAAAGCTACAGACTTTTATAAACACGTGCTTGCGTAGAATAGAAGGACTGAAATGGTATGACAAAGTCACAAATGTGGAATTGATGACAAGAACCAGACACGTGACAGTGGAAGAAGAGTTTAGAAGAAGACGCTAGCGATGGATAGGTCACACATTGAGGAAACCTGTAGATAGCATTACAAGGCAGCCCTTGTTCTGGAATCCACAGGGAAAGAGAGGCAGAAGTAGACCAAAAACAAATGGAGAAGAAAACTGGATACAGAGATGAAAATGATGAGGAAAACATGGAAAGAACGTGAGCGAGTGGCACCGGACAGGAAGACTTGGCATGTGTTTGTTGACGGCCTATGCTCCTCGGGGAGCTAAAGGGCATTCATATATAAATTAGACCTGAAATTGGATAGTCGTCGATATCTTTAAAAATAACATCGATATCATAATTAATGGAGAAAAATGTGTTGAAAACTTACCTTTAAGCAAAAAATCAAATTTTCACGTAATTCGTTATCAGAAGAAATTTTTTATACCGGCAAGCAAAAACATCAGGACAGTTTTTCAACTGCCAAAATGGCGGTTACAGTCTGCGTCGCTTGGGTGCGCGACGGACATCTCGTGAAAAAAACTTGTTTATTTCGTAATCGAAAATTATATAATCAGTTATGAATCCAAAAATAGAAATAAGGGAAAGCTTTTCTCTTGTCTTAAAAATAATAAAAATATGTCAAAATCTTTAAAGTACCCCCTCCCCCCACACCCAAAAACTTAGTCCACGAAAAGTGTATGTCAAAAGGTGGTTTTAGTGCACGGACACTAAGTGTTAGGTAGCCGAGGGCCAAGAGCCGCACGAGATGGCTCAAAGAGCCGCAGGTTGCAGATCCCTGACCTTAGACAAATATTGTAACGGAAATAGGGCGTGGTTAAAGTGTTAGTCGTGCCAGAGGTGATACATTCATGACAAAGACAGGTAAATGTTGTTAAGCATGTCGTTTCCCCCCTTCCCCCCCTTCCCCCCCCCCCCCCATTCCAAGCACGCGAATACACACAGGTAAGAAGTGTCATATTTCCTTCCTTGCTAGGTTACCTAGAAGTGCCTTTTAACAAACCACAAACAATTACTCACTTACAAGAAAGACACAACAGTTCCAGCATTTAGATCAGCCAGAATGAGTGCACATTTCGACAAGGCCCTCATTAAGTTCACAGCATGAAAGTAACATGTTACACACACACACACACCCACGCACACGCACGTACGCACGCACACACGCACACACACGCACACGCGCGCGCATACACACACACACACACACACACATGATGAACGTTGTACAACATCTTGACCAGTTATAACTCGGAGTCCGGTCAGAGCTATATATATCATTACGTGTATTCCATACATGCTGTTAGAGCCTGTCATACATTCTTCTACATTAAAATATATGGCCAGGCCATATAAGGCTCTGTTACTCAACTCTCGTCTGTAGCTATCCTATCAGTTTATCCCAGTGTCAAGTATTCTGCCTACCTACCCAACGAAATTACTCGTATTAACAAGTAACGAAAACATGCAGAACAAAATCAAGAGAAGCCAGGTAGCACAATTGTGACCGTGAGATAGTCACGGCTCTAGTTAATAGTACATATATATGTGACTGCTTCTTTCTATTTAGCACGTTAGTTACTAGCCCCCCGCTAGAGGTGTTTATTCTTGTAGAGTTACAACGGGTTCGTTCTTCTCTCGTTAGTTGTTATAAGGTGCTATAGTGGAGTACTCACTAACAGCGTTGTAACTTTGTATTCAACTCGACAAATCTGCATAACCCAGGCGAGTCATATAACATAATTTACAAAATGCAGCTGGAATCAAATCCGTTTCTTTCATTTTGAAGGTAGTTTTCTGCATGTATCCGTATTTTCCTTATCTCTCTCCGTAAATCGTGTGAGATACAATAAAATCCCGTGTGGTTCACGACCTAGGTTACTTTGACCTTTGCTTCCACAACTTTTCAGTAAAAGTAGTTACGCCTTTTACTTTCAATACTTAAATGTGATATCTTCTTCAGTTTCTGAGCCTTCAAGTGATTTATAGCTGTTTCTCGGTTTTCTTCCCCTAATAAAATCAAATCTAGCTGGGGACTGAAAGAAATCGAGACGTACTTACTTGAGTTACTACCGTACATAGTCTTTGCTCCTAGTTCAGAAATATAGCGGCTGCTTATATTCTGTTGTGAAAATGATAGCATTAAACTTTAAACACATCTGAAACTTCAAGAATTACAACTTAGAAATGCCTTTGTGATTCTGCGTAAATGAGACTGCTCAAACATGGCTTCTCAACAACTCACAAGTACAAAACATAACCTTCGCCGAGGCCTCCTATCTGGAACTCTCTTTAAGATTTTTAACTTTCGTTAGCTCGACGGTGTTGTGAGTTCTTGTCACTGTCAATGGTTTTGATTGGTGCTACTAAAATGTATGCACTTATTTCATTGGCACGGATAATGCTGGGGTAATAGGCCTCACTGTCACACAATGTTAAACACGCAATAATATAGAAACAAATGGAATGTAGAACATCCAGGGCACACACAGAATGATGCTTACTACCAGCTCAACAGAAGAGAACAAGTGGTAATCTTCAGACTCCGCACAGGCCACAACAGATTGAGATACCATCTATTCAACAAGCTAAAGATAGGAACTACCGATCAGTGTAATTATGGCACTGATAAAATGATTGCTGAACATCTGCTTCAAAGTTGCCCCTTATATGTGGAACAGAGAAAGCGCATATGGCCGACGCCAGCTTCTTTCGTGGAAAAGCTCTACGGAGATTCAAATAGCCTCAAACTGACTGCTGCTTTCTTTGAGAACATTCAAGTGGACGTCTGAGAGTGTACGAAGAAGAAGAAGAAGAAGAAGAAGAAACACACGATAACTTAAGCATATTTACCCAAACACACAGTAATCACCACCATTACCCTGAAGCTCCCTATGGAGCAGAGGCCTTAAACAAACTCAGTCAATTCTCTTCTCCGTCTATTGTTAAGTGTCCCTCTATTTCTCTTAACCTGGGTAGTCCAGAATAAAGACCTGGCTTGTAAGGCTATCTACTGGTGTCACCACTGTGTTCCCTTTCCAATGCCAACGCCTTCCTCTCATCTCTTGTCTGGTTACTCCAATCAGTTTAATAGACCTCATACCATTGTAATCTTTTTACTCTACACAAGCACCCACTAATCAAAGTGTGTAACTGTGTCACAAAACGGTTTGTCGCTCTCATGTCCGCTCCGGCAGGATTGCATTACATTCCTGTGCGAGTGATATTTTGTTATTTCTGTCTCCCCTGTCCTTATTTGTCAACACAGAAAACTCACCCGAAGGTCAATGTTTACATAACTTTCACACTTCAATTCACTTCAGTTTGCCGGTCCATCCCTGAGTTACTAATTGGGTTACAAAAACTTGACGGTCCCACATTTGATCCCAAGTGAAATGCTAATGACGGTGTTTGTACAAGATGGGAGTAATCCTTTACAATTCTACAGAATAATAGACTTGCACATTGGAGGTGCGGATAAACCACGAAATGTCCAGACAAGACGGCCGAATTGCGCCGAGTCATAGTCTGATAACGACGGTTGAATTACGTGGGATAGGCCAGTCAGATAATCCCCCAATCTGGGAGGACATGTTGAAGTGTGAGAGACGTAATTTGACCAAGTAATAATCGGAAAATTATAGCAAAACTTTAGAAAAGTAACGTTTGAAATTTTGCACTAGATGAGTAATGCAGAACATTTCATCATATATTTAAACGTTCAAATTAGATTGGCTGATACTTTGAGACACAAATAACAATTGCGTCGATTGGGCGTTTGTCCCAATAACCCGGAAAAGCGGGGGCAGAAAACCTACAATATAATATGGCATTTTTTGCAAGCCTGGTTCCCTGTGAAAAACGCTTGTCAAGACGATAACCAGACCTTGCTAGAGTTAGAATCAAGATTCTTATATCGGACCGGACCACTGTTTCACCAACTTTGATGACTTCAGAGCCCAGAATAAACTCTACCATTTAACAAGCACGGAGTCAAAGTGGGATTTTATTATTAAAGTAACGACCCCCAAGAACACGTGAAAAAAAGGCATCTGCCTGTGCCTTAAAACTACATCTCTGAGCAAACAGTCTGTTAGCCAAGATTGGCGTAAGCTGTACATTTTACATTCCATATTTTTCATTTACTAACATGTGAACTAATATGTATATATTGCCATGTGAATATTAATATGTGGAAATTGCTAGTGGATGTCCAAGTCATTTGAGGCCGGCAACTTCAGCATAAAGAATGATGATTTCATGAACCACCGCTGCAAGTGCTGGTGACTGCTTTATTGCTAGTTTCTTAAAGAGAACTAAAAGCATAAGTAGTCCCAAGTTCCATATGGAGCAGGGAAAGATGAAAGAAATGATGTGCATTCTAATTATAATACTTACATTTTCAAACCAGTGTAAATGTCTATGTAAACATATTCACCTTAAAATTAATGAAAGTTTCAAGCTTTTCAACCAGTGTAGATGTAAATGAAAACATTTTAAATCTATATTGTGAACATTTTTCAAACAGTGTAGATGAAAATGTCAACATAGTCAATCTATACTATTAATATTTTCATTTGAATGTAAAGTAAATATAAAGCTATTCAGTTTAAATGTAAAGAAAGTTTTCTCTCGAGGGATTAAGCTTAATTCTCATCGGGGGTAAAATCTGAGATAGATGGGATGGTGGAATAGGAAGATGGGGACACATAACTATGTGTCGGGAAACTCAATACTCAGAGGGTATTTGTTTCTATTCTTTTACCATACTAGTTGGTGGTATCAGCTGAGGGTACTAATCTCTGGAACAAAGTGAGGGTAGAAGTGGACTGGTGTCAAACTAGACACCATCATCAGATGGTCTTAGAGGCGCGGGACCAGCTTTGCAGTTACTCCCTGATCTTACTTGGAACGTGCTTAATCTTGACCAGAGACGCGAGAACTCCAGTGACCTATCTGCATAGAACCCAAAAACCCAGCGGGAGAAGAAAGTACCATTTGCAGCTAAGTCAAACCTAAAAGCTGACAAATGACTTCTTACATATAAACACCTTACCATTACACGACGAAGAGTATTTTCTGTTAAAGATTTTTCAATTTTTTTAAACTGTTAAAACTTAGTTGATTATTAAATTTGTTATTTGGAAATATACTAATTTAACGTCGATTTATTCATTTTTAAAGTACTGCATGTTTGTCTCAGTCAATGTACTAAATACCCTTTAAACAGAGCTATACTAATAAGAGAAATCTCGCTGGATTTACACCAGCTGGGGGCTTGAACGAGCTGAAATTAATAAATTGCTTAATTCTTCATAAAAGGCGGCGGATCAGTATAAGTTAACAATTGCCCTGCCCAACGCAGCATTGTTCTTGACTTCTGAAATATCTTATGATGATTGGAAACTCTTTACAGAGCGATACAACAGGAAGCAATCTGATCATCAGAAGCAGGCCCCCGGCCGACAAGTGTTTCGGCCCGATTTACTCCTTTACAATCTAGGGGGGCGGGCCCACTTGGGTCATGACTCCCAAGCGTCTGAGCCTCCTGTTGTCTTGTATCGAAAATGAACCCATTTCACTTATGGTAGCAACTTTAAAATCAACAACTCCGCCAGCCGTTGAGGCAATTGTGAAAGTAACAAAGAGAAGACAAATTATTCCGTTCGTTCCGTCGCACATCACACCTAAGGACACACACCTGCGCGAAGCCGACGAGTCTAGCCACTGCGCGCTAGCCACAGAAATTCTGTGCCTGACACTCCTTATAATATACGCCGCCTGTTGCCTCTCAGTCACAGCCCTTTCACTAGTACACCAAAAACTCAGCATATTGTGGACTTAGAAAAATTTTGGTGTTTTCTGTACCGCAGCGTTTATTGTCACGATTTCCATTGCCCATTGCGGTTGTTCCACTGCCAGCCTGATCCTTTTCGGCAGTTTCACTAAGCCTCTTCAGTGCCCTTGTTCTCGACTGTCCCCTCAGCCACAACAGTTTCAATAAATCATACACTGATGCAGCCACAAGCCCTCTTGCGCCAACTTCAACAGCCATGACCCTTGCAGTGAACCCATCGTGTCTCAGATCCACGGCCAGATCACTACACTTGGCCGCTTTGAAAGAATGTTGCTCGTCTAATCTGGATTCAAATGGCACGGCCAGTTCAATCAGTATGACCTGAAGCGTTGCTGAAGAATGAAGCACTATATCCGGCCGTCTCCGCGATTTTCTAATACTCTCTGGATATGCCCCTCGTCCAGGTAGGTCTACCGCCATCTCCCAGTCGTTTGCACAGTCAAGAAGAGATGGTAAACTGCTACCAGGTTTACTCGGTCTGGGGTGTGCTGACTTTCCTGCCCTCAGAAAGTATGTCAAAGCAGTCAGTGGCCATTACGCCTGGTGGCGTCTTGTAGGGCAACAACAAATTGATTCCACTTTGCTCGGTCGGCGGCCATCCTTCGTACAGTGCCCCAACTCTGGTTCATTCTTTGCATCTCAGCCTCCACAGTCCTCCGCCAAGTTGTTTTTGGTCGGCCTCTCTTTCGTTTTCCTTCAGGGGTCCATAGCATAGCTGTTCTTGTGATGGCATCGGGGTCTCTTCTGAGGACATGGCCAACCCAGCTCCAGCGTCTGCCAGCTATGATGGTGTGCATGTCCTCTTGCTTGCTCCGAGTAAGCAGATCTTGGTTGGTGATGGTATTCGGCCAAAAGATTCGGAGAATTTTTCTTAGGCATGATGTGTGAAAAGAGGACAATTTCGACATTTCCTTCTCTGTAACTCTCCAGCTCTCCGCGCCATAGAGAAGCACAGAAAGCACACAGCTCTGATATATTCTTAATTTTGTGCTTGTGCTGTACTGACAGGACTTCCAGATGTTGTTTAGGCTAAAAAAGGCTGTTCTTGCTTTGTTCATTCTGTTGTTGATGTCTCTGCTTGCTCCGCCGTCTGGTGTTACTATGCATCCTAGGTATGTGAAGGCATCTGTCTGTTCCAGTTGCTGATTCCTTACTGATATGGGCTCAGGGTTGCTCACATTGAGCGTCATGACCTCTGTCTTCTTTAGGTTGATGTTCAAGCCCACCTGCTGGCTATACTTATTAAGTCTATTCGTTTTTTCCTGGATGTGTTGATGTGAATGTGCTAGCAGTGCAATGTCATCTGCATATTCCAGATCTTCCAATGTAGAAAATGTAGTCCATCTTATTCCTCTTGGATTGCCCTCTGTTGTCTGGCGCATCACCCAGTCTATGACTGTTAAAAATAGAGTGGTTGATAAGGGGCATCCCTGTCGTACTCCTGTCTTCACTTCAAAGGTTAGGTTGCTCTGCCCAATGCTACACGTAAAGTTGGCATAAAGGCTTTTTATGATTGACACTATGCAGCTTGGAATTCCATAAGCCCTCAGTATTTTCCATAAACTGTCCCTATGTATACTGTCAAAAGCCTTTTCAAAATCAACGAAATTAATGTACAACTGTCTTTGCCATTCTGAGCACTGCTCTATAATGTTCCTGAGGGTAAATATATGATCTACACATCTTCTGCTCTTTCTAAATCCTGCTTGTTCTTTCCTCAGTTTGTGGTCTACTGCTTTTGAGATTCTCTGTATAATTATCCTGCCTAGTATTTTGCTGGGAACTGAGAGAAGAGTTATTCCTCTCCAATTATTGCAGTCCGCAAGATCTCCCTTCTTGGGCAATTTGACAATTATTCCTTTGTTCCACTCTGATGGTGTTGTCCCTGTTTTCCAGACTTGTGCAAATAGTGGTTCTAATGGTTCTGCTGCTAGCTCTGGGTCTGTCTTAAATAGCTCTGCATTTAAGTTATCATGACCAGGAGCTATTCCATTCTTTAACCCTTTGATTGCTGTGATAATTTCTTCTTTTCGTGGGATGTCTGTATTAACATCTAGATCATTTTCAGCCTCAGGAACATTCAATTGTGTCTCTGGTGCTTCCTTATTCAGAGTTTCTCTGAAATGCTCTGCCTATCTTGTTTCCTGTCCCTCTACTGTCGTGATGAGATTTCCGTGCTTATCTCTTACTAATGTAATATTGTTTGCACCTCGTTTTCCACTGATGATTTTAGTTATTTTGTATACTGTGCTTTGTTCATTTCTCAGTGCTGCCTCTTCTGCCTGTCTTGCAAGGTCATCCAGAAATGTCCTTTTGTTAGCACGGGTTTGACGTTTAACTTCTTTGTCCAGCTGACTGTACTGTTCACTATATATTGCCTTTAACCTGGGAGACTTAGCTTCTGTTTTCTTTCTTTTCATTTCCTTTCTCTTCGCTATGGTGTTTAGCGTATCTGGTGTTATCCAGTCTTGGCTCTTTCTTTCCTGGAATCCCAAGCATGACTTGCTGCTTTCCTTGTATATTGTTGAGATGGTGTTGAATCTCTGGTCAACATCATCGGTCTCTGTTCTTTCCTGGCTTTTGATAATCTCATATCTTCTCTTTACGTCGACCACGAAAGCTTTTCTGGTGAGGGGATCCTTCAGTTTCGTGATGTTGTATCTTTTCTGTTTGACTTTAACTAGTCCAGCAGCTATGAGTTTCACTTTCAGTCTTGCTACTACTAGGTGATGATCACTTCCCACATCTGCGCCTCTTCTTACTTTCACGTCTTGTAGTGCATGTCTCCATCTGCCATTGATCATTATGTGATCTATCTGGTTTCTGTCTCGTCCGTTTGGTGATTCCCATGTTAACTTGTGCACTTCCTTGTGTGGAAAAAGTGTTCCTCCAATGACCAGGTTGTTAATACTGCAGAAGATTATTAATTTGTCCCCATTCTCATTTGCTGTTCCACTGCCGCATTTCCCCATTACTCTTTCGTTATAATTATTGTGTGCTCCCACTTTCGCATTTAGGTCTCCCATTACTATAATGAGATCGTACCTGGGTGTAGTTTCCATTTCTTTTTGTACCTGTTGATAGAACTCGTCCTTGATCTCTTCATCGCTGTCATTTGTTGGTGCATAGCATTGTATAATTGTGGTGTTGGTGAATCTCCCTCTCAGTCTTGCTCTTATCAATCTATTGTTGATGGGTTTCCATTCCAGTAAAGACCTTTCCATTCCTTTCTTCAGGATAATGGCTACACCTTCGTTGTGCTGACCATCCTCTCTGCCAGAATAAAGTACTGTTTCCCCTGTAGCTGTTTTTATTCTCCCCTTACCTGTCCATCTGCTCTCGCTTATTCCCAGGATATGTATCTTGTAGTTCCTCATCTCTGCTGTGATTTGTCTCAGCTTTCCTGCCTCATTCATAGTTCTGACGTTCCAAAAACCAATTCTGGTTTCGTGTTTTGCGGTCGGGGCATCCGTTTTCATGCCAGTGGCTTCCTTTCGGCTTTCACCACTGTCAGTCATACGAGCCTGAGACTCCGGATGTCCGTCCCGCAGCAAAGTTTTTCCATTTATTGTTGTTTCCGTAACGTGCGATTTTTTTTTTTACATAGACAGGGGTGTCAGCCCTGTGCTAAAACCCCCAACCTGGAGGACCAGAGTACCAGCTTTTGTCTGACCCCTACCCACGCACACCAGTCCAGCTTGGTTGAACCTACCAGGAGTAAAATCTCCCACTGGCATAGCTCTGGGGATTGTCAGGGTACACAAGCCGCCATACCGCTACAAGGTATAGGTACCATTGATGGCAGATATTTGAGTTAAAGATTCTAATTTTGTTCTTTTTGGATACATGATAATAGTCGTGTTTCTTATAGGTAAAGTGAGTGTGATTGTGTGCTGGCAAAGTCGTTCACACAACAGGTGCGCACACGGGAGTCATCGAGTATGGAACGACTGGTGATATTTAATTATCTTTTATTTACTCACAGCACATCATCACGTAGACATAGACGAATACAGGTACATCGAATCATAGTATATAATTTCCACACTGCATCAATACCTAATAATACGGCCTGTCCACATCCTGGCCTTATAATCGCTTCATCACAGCTTCATAAATCTCCACACTACTCAACAAAGCCTGCTCACCCGGCAGCTATAATAATCTTCATATGGCCTAAACAATACTCCATTACTCAATAAAGCCTGCTCACCCGGCAGCTATAATAATCTTCATATGGCCTAAACAGTACTCCATTACTCAATAAAGCCTGCTCACACGGCAGCTATAATAATCTTCATATGGCCTAAACAGTACTCCATTACTCAATAAAGCCTGCTCACACGGCAGCTATAATAATCTTCATATGGCCTAAACACAATACTCCATTACTCAATAAAGCCTGCTCACACGGCAGCTATAATAATCTTCATATGGCCTAAACAGTATTCCATTACACAATAAATCCTGCTCACCCGGCAGCTATAATAATCTTCATATGGCCTAAACAGTACTCCATTACTCAATAAAGCCTGCTCACACGGCAGCTATAATAATCTTCATATGGCCTAAACACAATACTCTATTACTCAATAAAGCCTGCTCACCCGGCAGCTATAATAATCTTCATATGGCCTAAACAGTCCTCCATTACACAATAAAGCCTGCTCACTCGGCAGCTATAATAATCTTCGTATGGCCTAAACAGTACTCCATTACACAATAAAGCCTGCTCACCCGGCAGCTATAATAATCTTCATATGGCCTACACAAATCTTTACTGCAGTTTATCAAATAGGCTGTACACACAGCGAAATATATAAGTCGACATTTTCTTAAGCACTACGTAGGCATACACTATCCAAAAACACCGGGACTCGACCTACACGGTCCACGCCCAAAACACAACTCCCAAATCACACACACTAGTCCCGCCAAAAAACCCCGTCACGAGACTCGGCTGTCTTGAACACCGCTCTCGATAATACATGCAGACTAGCTGCGAGCTATTCACATGGCTCAAAACAGTACAGAATAAATACATCTGTGGTGAAAATACAGTGATACAACGTTAAAATATCTCCAATTATAAAGATAACGGGTAAAATAACACGTAGGGATAAAAATATAGGCAAGATATGCCGAGGCTTCTTCACCTACGCCAGCGCTTTCTAGCGCCATTGAAACTAACTAGTTGGAACATGCAGACTAAACGACATATCCTTTTAGACGGGGTAGAAACGGAGATAAAAGAAAAAAATTATGACGGTCTGAACACGTGTTTGAATCTAAATGCAAAAAGACGCAATTTTGTAGTTTAAAAAAAAAAAATTACGCCACTAGTTGACACAATGTAAGGAAATGGACAAAAAGCGACATTAGCTCTTGTTAGAAACAGACGCATCTTAGACGTTTTACGGTAATTGGTCGTTTTAATTTGAATATAGCGGCAAATGCCATACCCGAAGGTTCAAAAACAAATTTCAAAACTAACCTTGAGAAAAGTAGGTTTTTCTTTAATAATAAAGTTAGGAAAATAAAAACTAGCTAGTTTGATAGCCCATCTTGAGCAGAGAAATAATATACTTTTAATTGCACAGACGGACAGATAACACGGAAGATATTGACGAAAGACCGTATTGTTCAATACAGACTAGCGAACAGTTTTTTGTGCATATTTTCACTAAAGTTACATTTTGACGCGTCCTTGAGCCGAACGCATAAAATCAAACTTCAGATGAACTAGGGGCAAAGTAGGAGGATAGTAGCTAAAAATAACTTAGCATAGAAATCGTATAAGTAAGTGGGGCAGGTTTGTGTAGTTTTTTCTTGTAGTTAGTCCAAAAAACAAGTGTAATTTTGGGAAAAAACCAAGTTGAGACGGACAGACCGACAGAAAAATACTACATACTAGACTGAGACTGGACTGAAATTGGACATTTATAATTTGAATATTTGAAAAGTTAGAGGGGAAGTCCGTTGATTGGACAAAAGCTTTTATATTACTGAAAGACAGACGCTCGCTTGTGCCATTTTATAGAAGACTGTCCATTGACACAGTTCGTTACTGCTAGAGGTGATTTCCAGGAATTATTAAATAAAAATCAGTGGGACGCCCTAATCTAGCCAGCAGCTCAGCTGAGTTTTGCTAGTACTACGTAACTGTGTTCTCAATTCTGAATTGTGGTAAGGGAAAAAGCATTTATCTTGTTTATTTTAATCTTCTTCTTCTTCTTCTTCCGTCCTTAGCCACCGACCGTCAAAGCAGTCAGTGGCCATTACGCCTAGTGGCGTTTTAGGGCAACAGCAGATAGGTTTTCTTTGCCATTGTTTCCCATCACGCCTATTGGCGTCTTTAGGGCAACGGCAAATCAATCCATTTGCTGTTGTTTCCGTAATCAAAGTGAGTGATTGATACTGCCATATCATGAAAAATGATTACGACAAGTGAGTGCTTACTCTAGGTCCCCAGCAGCAGTCCAGGGCCTAGAGACAAACAAATAATATATGAAAACATATCTAAGACTATGGAAGGCGGATCTATTTGAGATCAGTGGGAACATATCACCCACCTTATTGGATGGAAGAGGAAACTATTGAACATATTTCGGATGCAATGCAGTCTTGGGAAACTGGTACTATTTGATAACAACTGGGTGAGATGTGCTAAGTTGGTCAGAGAGATCTGACCCAATCTGTGTAATGTTGTTTTGCTGTGTTGTGTGTAAGAGTGGCTCAGTAAACAGAGTGTTGACACATGGCACAAATTTTGGTTTCAGAGTTTCTGGTCTGGCATTACGATTGTGCCAGATGCTTTTGTAGAAGTACAATAGCGGATGCCTGTGCAGCCTAACATTTTACTCCAGCTACTGAGAGGAGTGGGCCACAAGAATTCTGTACTACATCGTCACAGGCCAGTTAAGTGCAAACCTGGCCTGCTGTAGATTCATCAACTGTGTCCACCATCAATAAAGAAATAAAATCTTGTTATATAAACATTAATATCAGTCCATATGTCAAGGACAAGGAACTTTATAATCATAGATTGGGCATGATGACGCCACCCCAACTAAAAATCCAGTGCTAGTTTTTCCCAAGACATTGTAAATATTATTAATATTAACCAATGTAACAATATACCTATGTACAAAATTTTCATTTGATTATGCAATATATATATGCACTTTATTGATAAATACATATTGTTTCATATGTTCTGACCAAAAGAAACAATTGGTTCAGGACTAATAAATTAAAAAAATTTTCAAACTTAAACTCTAACAGCCAGTGTTAGTTCAGTTTATCATAGAGTTTATTATTATTATTAGACTTATTATTTACATGTGTGTGTCTGTGTATTTTATTACCTACACATTACATTTCAGTACCCTAGACTTTTAACGTAGCTAACATTCATAATAGAAGAATAGGTCTGTTTGAGGTCGTAAGTGATAGCAGAAAGGCCTTCTGTAACTCACATCAACTTTTATCTCAGGAGCCTTCACAGCTGACCTCATCCAGTACACTAGGTAACATAACAACCATACAATAACATCAAAAACCACTACAACATCTCAACATTTGAGATTAAACAGCGTTCACACGCTTATCTGTACTCTGTCACTCGAAAAATAGGAAAAGATAATTCTATCCTAAAGTCAAACAAGTATCCGCTTAATCAAGCGTTGCAACTCGAAATTTAATTTGTCCAAAACATTCTAAAGATTACTTCCCCTTCCATAAAATCCACTTGCAACAGTTACCACCCCCTCCGGGGAAAAAAATGATTCTATCATTTTTTTGAAAAAATTAACTCCCAAAAACAAAAATTTTAGAAGACAATGAAGCTCTAACATATGCCTACAAAAATCATCTTATTTTAAATCAAAATTATATGTACAACAAATATCAGCAATAAAGTGTAAAGTAACAAATAAAGCATCCATCATAATCATCCAAGCATACTAAAATTAATCTAATACAAAACCAAGCTAAGTACGTTTAGTACAAAAACAACCAATGTTGAGTGAAAGAACAAGATCAGGCAAAAGAAGAATGATCTGTAGTAAAGGAAAGTAAGAACTCAACAATACCATATACTAATAATTAAGTTGGACAATTACATGTAAGACAAATACAACTATAATAAGTAGATATATTATATCAAATCATATAACCACTCCAACAATACAAAGAATGGAAGTATAAATGTTGAAAGAAGACAACGTATACAAGTAGAATCAAGTGAAACGAAGATGAGGTACGAAAGTATAAACAAGATATGAAATCCATACCGAAAAGACAACAGAAAAGGAGGAATGAAATGAAGAATAGTTACCAAAGACAGATAGAAAGCAAAGGCACGAACACAGAGAAAGTCAATAACAATACATACTAATAAATGTTTTGATCAGATAACCTATTCAAAAATAAATATATAAACATGATCGAAAGGCACAACACAAAATATCAAAGTATATCTATACTAACACCACCAAACATAATTTATAACTAAACAAAACCTAATAAGTAATTTAACCAATTACAAGAGTTATACAAAACTAAAAATAAATAAATTATAGGCATCGAACAAACAAGTAATAGCCTTGCTATAACTAATACGACCAACGCACAATCAAGCGCTAAAATAAAAAATACCTAATAACAAAAAACAACTTTTTACAAGAACTAATCACATATATATCAATGATATCGCACTGTCAAATGCTGTGCACACACACAACAAATTACAATGCCAAAAAAAAAAAAATCATTTTTCCAAAAGTACCGTACAAACATATTTTTTACGATAAGTTACATAAAAACAGTATTCAATTTTTAAGTAATTCAAAACGACTAAAAAACTAATAATGAAATCAACTTTTAACAAAATGAGAGAAACATAAACAAAAATCCTATCTCGAAGAAACCTTTAAATCAACACATGTAAATTTAATTTATCCTTTAAGTTCTTTCGGCTGACAATTACGTTCAGCTCAGCTACAATGCTATTTAGCTATAACTTTATCTCTTACTCAACTTGATATAATATACTTCTATAAATAAATCTACAATCTGTTACTACTATGAAATATGAAAAAGGTCCTATCAAATATTTGCAAAAAAAAAAAAAAAATTTCCAAAAAATCTGCTAAGAAAATAATCTGCATGCCTGACTGGCAAGAAATAAAGTTCTGGAAAAATCAAAGTTTCACAATATGTTGACAAATCCAAATACAAGATCATTTATGATACATGCAAGCTATTTTCAAAATTACATTTCACCACATAACAGATAATTCACATCTTCTCTGTATGTTCTATATATTAATTAACAATGACATTAAAACATGAGAAAAATTCAAATTAAGCGAATAACGAACACTCAGGACTATCTAAAAGTAACCACTACATCAACACAATAAATGAGTTTGTGCTTAGGGCTGGCAATCTCATCGTGTACAAAAACTATCCTAAACAACACAGTTGCAAAAATTCTAAGTTAAACAGAGTAGTATAAAGGACAATAATTACATGCTACACATTATCAATCACAATAATATATAAATAGCATAAAAATGTATTAACATGTCATCAAACTACCGACATAAAAATAACAACAATAAAAAAAAAATTATAGCAATCAAATGATGCATAGAAATAATCATTACAACAAAATTATATGTTATTTCAAAACAACATGTCATGTACTAATATAGAATACAAAAATATTTACTGTCTTCACATAAAAAAATAATAAATCAGACGCGAAGTCTCCCACTCTCTTGTAAACATGCTTGACCTTCAGTAAGTAATACGTCAGATGCTAGTTAGACGCTGACAGGTTTTCGGTTGACCACTCGAGCGTAAAGTTGACCTACATATCTGACCGTCAATATGTCACAGAAGCCTTGACTCTTATCGCAAAGTCGCTTCTGTCAACAAATACAAATGAAAATTTCCATTTTACTCAATAGTGAAATTTAATGAAGAAAAAACGTAGAAATCAAATTGACAATTACCCAGCACCGGCTTGTGTAAAGCACCGGTCTCTTCACGATGTCATCAGCTCTTCCTATCACATGTAGATATCACAGAATACTTGGGGACAACATGACCGACCTTGAATGTCGCCGCTGCCGTAGGCTGAAACAAAGTCTCACATTCACAACAACAAGTAGAGCAAGCAATAGTATTCAAGCATCCACTGTTATTTTTACTCTGTTTACCTTGATTATAAATGACTCTGGGCTCATGTTGAACAAAATTAGCACAATTGCGCTTATTATTTGTTCTATGATCAAAATACTTATTATTACCGTTGCCTTGTTTACAACTAATGACTTTAGTCTTCTGTTGAGGAACATTACTCTGGTGATGTAAAGCAACATTTGAAAAGCCATAATCTTTATCACACTTTCCAATACTCTTACAATCGTAACTTTGAGATTTGTTAAATTGTTTACTGTTTCTTGGAGAAGGAAAATTATTATTTACTGATCTCCCTTGGTACTGTTTAATCTTGGGGTTATCTCTCTTACTAGAACTGTTTTTCTTTTCCCCTATGGGAATATATTTACCAAATGTTTCAAACTGACTGTGCTGAGTTTGATAACTGCCAGAAACAATAGTATCTCTATTGTTCCGCATATGGGTTTCATCTTTGGAACAAGTAGTAATAGTCTCAACACCCGCTATTAATTTCTGAGTATTTCCAGTAGTAGACAAATGTTTGCTCTTAAGAGTCTTGTCCTGAAATATATCACCTTTCTTTTCCTGATTAACAGAACTGGTTGTTACACTAGAATCTTTGTTGTTCTGACGCCAAGAATTATTACTGGAACTATCAGTGATATTAGAACTTGGAAAGTTATATTTCCCACGAAAAGATCTATATTTACTATGTATGACATCTCTATGAGCAAAAAGTGTATGGGGCTGACTTTTCGCAACTTTCTGTCTATCACTGTCAACATTGACAGAAGACCAAATTTTGTTATTCAAGACGATGTCAAGCAGGCCATCTACTCGATTTCTTGCCTATGCAATCTCCACATCTCTATGTGAGATCTCTTCACCTAATTTCTTGTTTAAACTCTCAACTCTTAAAACTTTGCAGCTTTCCTCTGCTAAAAAATTTTCAATCTTAGCGACCTTCTCTTTCTCAGCCGTCAACTCCACTAATGTCTCTTTCTCTAACTGTTCTTTATTTGCTCTCAACTGAGTCAACTCTAGTTGTAGTGACTGAATCTTAATATAATCATTGCTATTATTAAGCTCATCAATCTTTTCTGGAATCATCGCATTCTTTTCTTCCTGTTGGAGACCAAGATTCGTAATATCATCCATCAAATCCAGAAGTGACTCTGTATAAGCCCTATCACGTTTATCGGTCTCAACTTTCAATTTCTCATAAATCTGTTTATTTTGTTGGACCTCCTGTGTAATATTTTCCACCTCAATTTGCTTATCTTTCATCTGGACTTCCAATTGCTTTATCTTCAACAATGCTAAATCCAAACTTGCCTGCACACCAGCAAGTTCCGAATTTGATTTATCTAAATCACTTGTTAGTCTGGACACTGTTTCATGTAGCCTATTCATTTCAGTAGTACTCTTTACACAACTGTCCCTTTCCTGTAGGGCACTCCGTTTGTTCCTTCTTATTTGCTCCTCATCTTCTAACTCCTTTTTCTGATCATCAGCCATGTCGTTGCGCACTATCTTACGTATACTCTTCATTATCTGATTGCGTTCAACACCCATATAGTGGTACAAAAACAATCGAAGATCCATAACCAGTAACTGCGCTAAATCTTTAGCCATCCTTAGATGAGGATGAGAGTGAAAATTCTCCTCAGCAAAATATTTTAGGGCTTTTGCCGCATTGACCAAAAATTTGTCTATCACATGTTCCTCAAGCTCTGGGCCTTTTAATTCTTGAAAATCTCTACCTTCTTCCAACAAATAAGCCAATACAGGCCTCATATCCTCAGGATCTATATCATCATCATCCATAGTGATTCACTTACTTAATCAAATATATATAGTAATCACTTATAGTTATGACAAATTACTGTCTACAAAAGTTGGGACAATCACCTTTCCAGATCACAAAGTTAACTATTTGTCAAGAAATGAGCTTATTCCTCAATTCTGTATCACCAATTCCTTTTTATAGCACCTTTATCAAGTCACATCATTATCAGGAAAATCGACATATGTCAACAGCCATTAACACCTATGCACCAAATCTTAATCATATGTCAAATTAGACATAAACAACAATAACAACAGAATGAGCAATTAGGGAGGCCCAATGACATGCATGAAGTGACACAATTTACACAAGAAAAAAAATCACTTATCTGTCAATAATCCCGTTACTTACCGCCACGACACTGGATATCACATAGACTGCTAAAACCTCCACTGCGGGAAAGCACTGGAACTTGATTCGTTTCTCTTCAGGTAATTTCGTCAATATGATATGTGCTTAACAATGCACAAGTTGACAGGAACCATAATACAGCACACACCGCAACTCTTGACTCTTCTGTAGTCTGAAATGTACACGGCAACTCCGTGTATCATAACATCTTGAACTTGTGATGGTGATAACTGGCACAGGTAACCCGAATATTGCAGGAATCCGTCACAACCCGTACAAATGCTGGTACAAATACAGTCCAAGTCTAATTGAACTTCCTTGACCACTGCAGACGTTGTTGTGGTCTATAGGCATGAAATAGGACGTCAATTGATACTGGTGTAAAGTTGCATACTACCACGAATAAAGCGTGCGTGGTTTCTCAAATGCGCCACACAGGCAGATAACAACTAGGTCAAAGTTCTGAAGTACAGGAGATTCAAGCCACGCCCACACAGGGCTAATTATAACAAAGTCAAGTGTTCTACACTCTTGTCCCGTGAAAGTCATATGTATTCTTTCCAACTTGTAGTGACTGATCCTCTAGATATGTTATGGTCTGGTGGACAAAATTTGATTCACTTTACCCTCTTGCTTCAAGTACATATCACTGTAGAGGTAACCATTTCTTAATCGTATACGCCACACAGGCACATCTTAAATGATATCCAATGATACGAAAACTACGCCACTTAGGCTATCGACGCGAATAGTCGTAGATGTCAGATCCTGTTAGCTGCAAACCACCATAAATGTAACCGCTCTTTTTACGCAGTAACCTCTTCTGGATTGGTTCCAACTTGACTGTAAACCACCAAATGATAATAATCGTGTTTGGTATAGGTAAAGTGAGTGTGAAATATTTATTTACACTGGACTAACAAAAAATACTTTTTTTTTCTTTCTCTAACATTTCTATGTTTTAAATCTGAGATTCTTAGAAAATACGCAATTGAAGTTTTTATAACAAGGCATTACAGTATTTTAACCCTCCTTCATACAAGATGGTGTAACAGGTTATGTAGGCTTGAATTTCTTTGCAGTCGACTAATAATCGTGTTTGGTATAGGTAAAGTGAGTGTGATTGTGTGCTGGCAAAGTCGTTCACACAACAGGTGCGCACACGGGAGTCATCGAGTATGGAACGACTGGTGATATTTAATTATCTTTTATTTACTCACAGCACATCATCACGTAGACATAGACGAATACAGGTACATCGAATCATAGTATATAATTTCCACACTGCATCAATACCTAATAATACGGCCTGTCCACATCCTGGCCTTATAATCGCTTCATCACAGCTTCATAAATCTCCACACTACTCAACAAAGCCTGCTCCCACGGCAGCTATAATAATCTTCATAAGGCCTAAACAATACTCCATTACTCAATAAAGCCTGCTCACCCGGCAGCTATAATAATCTTCATATGGCCTAAACAGTACTCCATTACTCAATAAAGCCTGCTCACCCGGCAGCTATAATAATCTTCATATGGCCTAAACAGTACTCCATTACTCAATAAAGCCTGCTCACACGGCAGCTATAATAATCTTCATATGGCCTAAACACAATACTCCATTACTCAATAAATCCTGCTCACCCGGCAGCTATAATAATCTTCATATGGCCTAAAAAGTATTCCATTACACAATAAATCCTGCTCACCCGGCAGCTATAATAATCTTCATATGGCCTAAACAGTACTCCATTACTCAATAAAGCCTGCTCACACGGCAGCTATAATAATCTTCATATGGCCTAAACAATACTCCATTACACAATAAAGCCTGCTCACCCGGCAGCTATAATAATCTTCATATGGCCTAAACAGTCCTCCATTACACAATAAAGCCTGCTCACCCGGCAGCTATAATAATCTTCATATGGCCTACACAAATCTTTACTGCAGTTTATCAAATAGGCTGTACACACAGCGAAATATATAAGTCGACATTTTCTTAAGCACTACGTAGGCATACACTATCCAAAAACACCGGGACTCGACCTACACGGTCCACGCCCAAAACGTACACTTATCCAAAAACACCGGGACTCGAACTCCCAAATCACACACACTAGTCCCGCCAAAAAACCCCGTCACGAGACTCGGCTGTCTTGAACACCGCTCTCGATAATACATGCAGACTAGCTGCGAGCTATTTACATGGCTCAAAACAGTACAGAATAAATACATCTCAACATTTGAGATTAAACAGCGTTCACATGCTTATCTGTACTCTGTCACTCGAAAAATAGGAAAAGATAATTCTATCCTAAAGTCAAACAAGTATCCGCTTAATCAAGCGTTGCAACTCGAAATTTAATTTGTCCAAAAACATTCTAAAGATTACTTCCCCTTCCATAAAATCCACTTGCAACAATACAGCTGAAGAGTTCCATATTGGTCGAAGGGCATTAAAAGCGCATCTGGCTTTATTTATCTAAGAACAGACGTCACCATCGGTTCCCCATCCTTTTGTCAATGTTACTCCTCAGATATGTAAAAAGCTTTCTACGTTTTCAATAACTTAACCATTGATCTTCATCGAGTCCATCTGCCTATTATTTATCCTCATTTCCTTTGTTTTATTTATATTTATGTGTAGTCCCATCTTTGCTACTTCTGTCACTAATCTATTTGTTTTCTCATGCTTATCTTGCTGTCTATGTGATAGAAGGCACAAATCATCTACAAAGTTAAGATTCTCCAGCTGTTTGTTGAATGTCCACAGTATTCCTGTTTTCTCCCCTTCTATTGTTCGTCTCATTACCCAGTCTATGACCATGAGAAAAATTGTTGGTGATAGCAGTTATTACTTATCAGATATTTACTTGTCTCGTGTAATCACTTATTACACACTAGATATTTACCTTTCTCGTGTAATCAGTTATTACATACTAGATATTTACCTGTCTCGTACAATCAGTTATTACACACTACATATTTACCTGTCTCGTGTAATCAGTTATTACACACTACATATTTATCTGTCTCATGTAATCAGTTATTGCACACTAGATATTTACCTGTCTCGTGTAATCAGTTATTACACACTACATATTTACCTGTCTCGTGTAATCAATTATTGCACACTAGATATTTACCTGTATCGTGTAATCAATTATTACATACTGTCGTGTAACGACTTCTCACCGACTTTTTCTTCTGTCTATTACACTGACAAACAACATTTTTCTTTCTTATATAAGAATAAGTGTTCTTAGGTTAGTTTCTTGCGCTGATTTCAAATCTGAAATCCGTTTATCTCTATCACATCGGGTTCTTAAGATATTTGTGAATAAATATATTTTTGGGAAACCGTTATTTGCCCCGTTTCATTTTTACTATATAACTTATTAAAAATTAATAAAATGCAAAATAATTCTACTTTTTATACTGCTAAAAGATGCATGACATATGTTACGCTATTTTTCAAATAGTTACTGTATTTTGAAATAGTTCTGAGCGAAATATGGCTTCTAGAAGTTGTAGAAATTCGGCTGATCTGTTCTGTTACGTGTGCGGATATTTTACCGATTGTGTTCACCAGAAAAACTTTACACCATTACTAAAGAAAGCATATGAACTTTATTTCGATTCGAAAGTTGATGATGCAAATAAATCTTGGAAGCCAAATGCAGTTTGTTCGACTTGTGCAAATACATTGGCAGGTTGGTTACGAAAATCGCCGAAGCATAAGTCGATGCCTTTTGGAGTGCCAGTAATATGGCGTGAACCGACAAATCACGCTACTGATTGTTACTTCTGCTTGACAAATATCCATGGTTTCACTTTTAAAACTAGAAAGTCTGTGGTTTATCCAAATATTGAATCGGTTTCGAAACCAGTACCTCATGATCCAATCACGTGTCCGATCCCAGTTCCACCAGAACAATATCCGTTGGACGTGAATAAACCATCAGAAAGTGATAGTTTACCTGCTTTAGAAACTAATTCTGACTCGGATTATATACCGGTGAATGATGGTGTTCACTTAATTAACCATTCAGAACGTTCAGATCTAATACGTGATCTTGCTCTTACCAAAGGACAAGCGGAATTACTCGGTTCGCGACTCAAAGAATGGAATCTTTTAGCGCCCAATACTCCGATATCTAAATTTCGTCATAGACACAGAGAACTTGTTCAATACTTTGAGATGGATGATGACATTTGCTATTGCAAAGACGTAAACGGTCTAATGGTGCACCTCGGTCATGAGCACATAGTCAACGAATGGCGACTTTTCATCGACTCTTCCAAGGCAGTATAAAAGCCGTGTTATTGCATAACGGAAATTTATTTTCATCAATTCCAGTCGCCTACTCTGTTCATACGAAAGAATCTTATGACAATATGGCTATACTTTTGGTAAAAATAAAGTACAATGACTACCAATGGCGGATTTGTGGAGACCTAAAGGTCATTGCAATTCTCACGGGCATGCAGACTGGGTACACTAAATTTTGTTGCTTCCTATGTGAATGGGACAGCCGCAACAGAAAGGAACATTATGCAAGAAAGGTGTGGCCTATCAGGGATCGTATGCAGCTCGGCCATAAAAATGTAATACACGAGCCATTAGTTAACAAAGACAGCATCATTTTACCACCGTTACATATAAAGTTGGGGCTCATGAAGAATTTCGTAAAAGCGTTAGATAAAACGAGCAAAGCTTTCACTTATCTTCGAGAAAAGTTTCCGCAAGTTAGCGATGCAAAGATAAAGGAAGGTATCTTTGTAGGACCTCAGATTAGGAAAGTTATTGCAGACAAACAATTCGAGAACTTGTTACATGGTAGTGAACTTCGCGCATGTATGGCATTCAAATCGATCGTCGATAACTTTCTGGGAAATCACAAATCTGTCGAATATGTGCATATTGTTAAGCAGTGCATAGATGCATACAGAATTATGGGCTGTAACATGTCCCTCAAAATCCATTTGCTCGATTCGCATCTTGACTTTTGTAGTGATATCCTCAATACAATCGATAAATTAGATAAAACATTATAGCGTATAAAGTTAAAATAAGGTAGAAATAAAATATTGGGTTGCGATTAGCTTCCTCGCCCCTCCTGCAAACGTATCGCTTTCAACAGGCCTTACTGTAGGGGAAAATAAATATAATATGTTTGGAAAAAATCAAGGCGTAAATTTTGTTCTAGACGGAGTGAGAGACACGAAAGGAGGGGAAAGGAGCGACAGAAGACCGCCATCGACACGCGTTGTTTGGAATCACAAATTGTAACGTACGCGCGATATGGCTAGTGGCAGATTTGACAATACGACGCAAGGCAAACACTTATATCGTCCTATAGTCACGCAGTGGAAATATAAAAACACACACACAGCCCTCATTTTTTTGTATGGTAGCGTATTTTCTGACGTCCCACAGACATGGTCGTTTTAGTTTGAAAAAAAGCGCTGGAGGAAGGGGAAAAGATGGTAGTTTTCTAGATTCAAATAATATTGATGACTAACACGGAAAAATTATGGAAATACGAAATATACTACATAGGGCCATAAAACCTGGATAGTTTTGAGGATCAGGATCTCCTGATCATATTATATTTTAATTTACAAAATCGTCCAATTAATACCCAAGGTATTGCAGTAATACTATATATGTTAGAACAGACTGATGAACGGACTATCGTCCCTGCTTATCTTAGCGGTAACATTTGGGGACGCAATTTTGAAAAAAGAGGCATAAGAGGGTAAGACAAAACCAAGTGGGGAAATCTAGGAGTAAGTGAGAGGTGGAATTGAATATTTGTTAGCCCAAAAATCAAGCCTATTTTTAGATGTAATACCAAGATCGGACGGACCAACCGATAGCGGAACACCTATTTGTTTGGAGTTTTGTTTTTTCTTTTTTAAACTTTGAATTCAAAATTTGGTAGACGCCGATTTCTATTGGCCAGCGTAGGGGATATTGAGGAAAAAATTGGAAGGCTGAACGCCATTTGTAGAAAATAATTCCCTTAAACAGGTCGATTGATAGACCAGAAGTTTGACTTGCTTCACCATATAATAAAGACATAACTAAAGGAAAGCAAGTCATAGTCTAGCAGCGGCTCAGCTACATTTGTGCCAAATCAGCGTACCTGTGTGTATTTCATTGAATTTGTGGTAAGAACGAACTTATTAATATTTTATTTAAAAAATTGAGTGTGAGATACTGCCATATGAAAAATACTTTACGACTGTAAGTACATAGGTCCCTAGCAGACTTAGGCAGGGCCTAGATGTTGATCCATCATATAACAAACTACCAGAGAGGTAGTACCAAAAGATTCTATAGGTTGTCATCAAGGACCATATCACCTATCATATTGTATGGAAAAAGATCAATGATAATGGCAGAGGTGTTGCAGCCATTAGGGGAGAGGAAACAGAAAACTGGTACAAACTGTAACATCAATCTATGAGGATGAGCTGGGTTGGTCAGAGAGATCTGACCATGTTCTTTTATTTTGAATGTGTTGTTTGTGGAAATGGTAGCATAAATACTATGTAAAGAAGGAAACATAAATTTCAAATTGCAGGGTTTCTTACTGGCACTATCCAAGTGCCAGTTTTCCTGAGGAAAGAATCTGTATGATTGTGGACGTTTCTCTAGTGGTACAAGCTCTCTACCACTGGAGTAGCAATATTGGTACAAGCTCTCTACCATATTATCTCAGGACAAGTGAGACAGTGGCCGTTGGCCGGAAAGACAACTGTATTTCAACTACACGTGCCAGATAATTGAATATAATCTGGCACACGACAATTCAACAACAGAATATATTATAAACAAATTGTATTACTAAAACACCATTTCCTCCTAATAAAGTGAAAAGAAGATTTGTGAAATAAGGACATGAGAATGATGTAAACACCGCAACCCGCCATCTAGTACCAGTAATAAGTAGTTAGATATTTAACAACACCATTATTATATTTCGTATTATGCTCTTGGACAGATTGTCCTTTTTAGTTATTTGATTTTGCCTATATATATATATATATATATATATATATATATATATATATATATATATATATATATATATATATATATATATATATATATATATATATATATATATATATATATATATATATATATATATTGTTTTTTCATTTGATTTTGACAGTCCTGATCAAAATAATACTAGGTTCAGGACTAAATAAATTGTAAAAAAATTGTTAAATACCAAATTTAAAACACAGTGTTAGTTGAGTTGATCATAGAATTTAATATCTGTGTATGTTTGTGTATTGGGTTACCATCACACCACACGCACATTACCCTAGACATTTAGACGAAGTCATCATTTATTCTAGTGCAAAATATAACTCTGAGTGAGATCATAGGGTGGTAGCAGAAAGTTCCCTGAGAACACACCCCATCAATTGTTAGACTCAGGGGCCTTCACAGCTTGACCTCACTCAGTTACAAATTAAATACAACACCAACATTCATAACATCTAAACCCACCACAACTTTTTCCCTGTCAACCTTGGCGAAGTCAGCGATGAACATGGAGAACGATTCCATCAAGATATCGCCGTAATGGAGTCACGTTATCAAGGACGGTGGAGTGTGACCATGCTTGCCGATTATTGTTGGATGCTTCATCGCGATGTACCACATGCCCTTCACCGACGAAAGTCGACTGCAAAGAAATTCAAGCCTATATAACTGTTATACTTCTTGTACGAATGATGTTGTAATACTGTATGCGTTGTTAAAAAACTTCAATTGCGTATTTCTAGAGATCCTGACCTGATAGAGAGAAACGGTTTGAAGATTTAAAAACAGCGCATTAAAATTGACCAGAAAAACATAGAAATGTTAGAGAAAGAAACAAACATTTTTTTTTAGTTAGCCAGTGTTATTTTATTCTTCTACAAATTTCTCCTATCACTAGACAAGAAAACCATTTCTCGTCGGATATCTTTTTCATTCTTATAATGATAAAGTTTCTCTCTCTCTAGTCTTATATTACACAGCACTTGCAAAACCCAGCAATTCTCACGGCCAAGGGCAATAAATTATTCCACTAGCCAGCGAAAGTCATTTCACTTGGAAGGTGAAAAACAGTGCTTCGACCAGTCCTGAAGTCGACCCTTTGTTTGTGTCACGAACTGAACGCACATAAATCAGGTAAGGGGCAGGAATCCTGCCTTCAGCCGCAGGCACTTGCACAGTGGATACTAGGGCCAGTTAAAATGAAGATAACTTGATACCCCTGGGACCAAAATAGAATTTGCAACAATGCCACCCAAGAGGTCACCCACCCCTGCCCGGGAACAGCCATCCTGGAATTGTGGAGGGAATTATAAGTCATTCTACTTGTAACTATCGCTCGAAGCAAAAGCCTGTGGGCCTCAACTATGGCTATTTTGTGGTTACAAAATCCGTGAGGGTTCAGTTGAGCGAATCCACCCAGGTTGCGGTTACAAGGTAATAACCCAGGTTACGGGTCTAGGGTACAAACCAGGGTACGAGTCCGCTGTACCAAAGATTACCCCTACCCACCATACCCTATTAACTAGGTTACCTTACCATACCAAACCATATCCTGTCACCCAGTAACCCACTCCATACCACACATCCCACAAGCAGAAGAGGTATTCAGCAGAGGTGACTTACCCCATCCTTATCTGTGATGGGCACTGAGTCCAGGGAAGCAAACTCTAACACCCTCTGAACCCATAGAACTGTTTATGAGACCAAAGTGCTGGAGCATACAAAACCAAGAGAGTCCGAACACAAATCATCTCCACAGCTACTACAGTCCTTGAGGAGATGAGTATTAACACCTACCAGCAAAACTACCATAGAAGAGATCTACTGTCCATATGATGACAAACTAGTTGTTTTTTTCTAAACAGTAGAGCTAAACTTTTTTTCATATTTATATGTATATTCAGATATGTGAGAATCTATACCCTTTTATTCAATTTAACTTAACAGCGTCTGTTGTTATTTTTATTGTTAACTTTATTTGGGCTGTACTTTGTTTTAAATATAAATCTTCACCCTGGGGCTGAGCCATAATTAAATTAACTTCTATTGCGTCGGGATATTTTAAATGTGGCTGGACACCAAATCTCTTTCTCAACCTTGTGTGCTTTACACCTTCCTTTTGTAGGATTCCTGAGAGAGAATTTATCGTCTTGAAAATATCCTGTTTAGTTGCCAGAATTCTCTTTTAAGTAAATTTCTAGTACACTATTTCCCGAGGAGAGGCAGTTCCATTACGAACTCGTAAACTATCAATAAGACATTATTATCTTTATTCTTCCATTCCATCCAAGCTGTCCTTCTCCTCAAAATCCCCCCACAACACATACTAAATATGTACGCGTATTTGTCTTGTGTGGTTCCAAGGGGTCAGTGGGAAGACAAGTAAACATCCGGACAACTGTTCCCTCACATATGTTTTATGAGGCGACCCCTGTGAGGTTGTGTATGTGGCTTTCAATCTCGTCATGTAGAACAAATTGCTACAGACGACATTGATGTAAGAGCACGTGAAGATTTTGATGCAGGATTCCTCCAGCAGGGGGGAGGGGGGAGGGGAAAGGAAGATATTGATGATTATTTTTGTGATAGTAATGTATTACTCAAAGGTCATGGCCGTCCTCATCACTTACCGCTGCTAACTACAACTGGTCAAAGCCTGCTCCAAGCAGTCACGCGCACGTGCAGCAGTGGTTTTATCTACATGATATTCTCCTTTTTCTTTTAAATATCAATTTTGACAACTTCTCATATTCCATTTCTAATTTTGCGTCTTCTTATATCTCATATGGGACCCAAAGACGCAGCAATAGAGAACGCAGTCAGCGACTCATAGCTTGGCTGCCTGCGTCAGGACCAGCGAATCAGAGCTGGTCAAGACAGCACTCCACCTCCACGTGGTGGTCCTGGAAACAGTCTGCAGCCGTGCAGTCTGGCTGCGCGAGTGTGGATCGCAATGGGAAGGCAAACCCAGTCCTAAAAAATACCGGGCAGAAGTCGGATGTGTCGACCGAAAGGTGCAGATATCACAGCTTAGGCGTAAACAGACACAACGCAACCACCGTCCTTTTCAGGACGAACGAGGAAGAAGAAGAAGAATATCTCATATACCTAGTTTATCTTCTTCCCATTTCATATAACTAGTTTATCTTCTTCCCATATCTCATATATCTAGTCTTCCGATATCTCATATATCTAGTTTATCTTCTTCCCATATCTCATATATTTAGTTTATCTTCTTCTCAAATTGCACATCAAATTTTGTTTCTTTCCATTTGTCATTCTGTCAGATTTGTTTTCCCATCTTCCCCTTCTATGACTCATTCCACTCTGCTGGTATCTTTCCCCCCTTCCAGACTTTGCTAAACAGTTGATAAAATATTTCTGTAGAAGTGTCAGTATCTACTGTGGTGGCCTGAGCTGTAATAGCATCTGCGTCAGCAGATTTTCTATGTCTTAGAAGCTTTGTGGCTTTCTTTACTTGCTCCTTATTTGGTCTTTCACAATTAATTTGTTGTTTCCTTTTGTACTGACTGGATGTCTGGGGATGTCTGACTGGATGTCTGGGGATGTCTGACTGGATGTCTGGGGGTGTCTGACTGGATGTCTGGGGATGTCTGACTGGATGTCTGGGGATGTCTGACTGGATGTCTGGGGATGTCTGACTGGATGTCTGGGGATGTCTGACTGGATGTCTGGGGATGTCTGACTGACTGGATGTCTGGGGATGTCTGACTGACTGGATGTCTGGGGAATTGTGTGAAGATGAATCTATTGAAAATGTCATCGAAATGCTCCGTAATTCTCATTATTTCCTCTTTTACGTTGCTATTACTTTTTTGTCTTTAATGACGTCATTTGATTGCTTGAGTGTCTTTGATAGTTTCATGACACTGTTGTACAGGTCTCAAATATTTCCTATGGCTGCAGGATCGTCTGCCTCACTTGTCAGTTCATCAATATGTTTCTTCTTGCCTTCTCTGATATTCTTACTTCCTAGTGGCTTTCTCATTATATTTCACGATCCATGACCCTGTGACATAAATATGTTCACATAACTAATATGTTCACATAACTAATATGTTGACATAACTAACCTGTCATAACTAACTCAATACAAAAATAAAACATCAGTCATTTTTGAGTATAGAAATTCTACAACAGCTAGCATCAACTTCCGCTTCGTCACGCACAGAATTTCTCAACCGCCCACGTGAAGGATAAAAATATTTCCACTCGAGTATTCTAGCAGGAGTGTCCAAGAATGTTTATAATGCTCAACTTCTGCCAGCATGTTAACCTTTGAACTGGTAATCCCAGTAACTATTCAAAGTGAGCTGTAGTAGGAAGTCTGGGGGAGTGCCTTAATTCTGGACATTTTCGGGATTTTGCCGCGTGCTGCTTCAAAAACTTTATGTTCATTACTGTTGCGAATATGAACCTTAACACTAATATGTAATATTCTTATTATGTTATTAACTAATAATTAACATCTCCATATATAGAGTTTTCTTAATGAAAAGTCTGTAACCAACAGTGAAACTATCCCACCAGTGTTTCGGGAAAATACGAAAGCTGTGCGCATTGCACCGTGAAAACTAAATTGAACACTAATTAACAGAAGACGCATGGCTTTAAATTTTTCATAATGCATTGTCACGAAATTGTTCGTTCTCTTTTATGGTCTTCATTCCTCTCTGGCACTATCACTCTAAAAATCCTTTTACGTGCTAACTCTTCAAGGATTCGTTGTTTAAGCTTTCATCTTCCAAGGATTTCTTATCATATATTGTCACTCCCTTACTATTACCTATCAATTTATGAAACAACATTGACTCCTGTTCGTGGAGAGGGAAATTGTTTGTGTACTAAATTATGTAACAGCTTCCGGTTGACATAAAAGGTGGCCGTAAGTAGCGAGACAGGTTGATAGGATAAATGTTTGATACGGGGGTATCGATTGCAAATGATAGTGTGACGGTATGGCCAGAAAGACGGCGTAATTGTTGCCGATCTAGTCTACGGTGTGAATTTGTGCTCATGTTGGCATTCTCACCCGGTAATGGGCAATTTAAACGAAACACACTTTTGATATCCGTGAAGAAGACAGACGTGTGAGACGCAGATGTAACAGGAGACAGACATCGGTTGTTAGACATCCTGGCGAGGTCTGATAACACATCTGGTTGAGCACTAAAACCGTGAGGTGTGACTCCAGGCAAGTGATATCGTGGGAATGTAATCATTAGTGGGCGGACCTATTGTGGACGTCTAGGAAGATACTCTTGACTAAGATGTGATCTCATGTCATCCATACTGAGCATAGGACTCCTGATTTGCTCCCTAGAGGGATGGGTGGAGTTTTCCCTGACATTTTGACGTGGCGGCTATCATGTGGTACAGGGGTGGAGATGAAGAGAGGTGAGAGGCTTCAGTCAGAGAGTCGAGTCAGAGTTGAAAGGAAGCCAGATCGTCTTCCATGTGCGGTATGCATCCTCGATACGATACACCAGTGAGGTAGAGGATTTGATACGCATATGTTGCGTCTGTGCTAAGAGAACTGACGACATAGAGGTATGCTTGCATATAAGTACATTTTTATAATACTTTAGATTTAGTAATATTAGACTTTCAGGTTTAGAAGTTAAAGCTTTGTAGCGTTTGTCTATCTATAGCTTGATAGAAGCTGACTGGCGACTTATGTGTATTTAAGTGTAATTTCACGTATATCTCATCGCTATTTTCAACAGTGAGACTGTGTGTTAAACGTGTAAAGTACTAAGTGATTTTATAAGAGGAATTCTAGTGTCGCACTGCGCTGTATACAAGTTTGTACTTATTACCATTATTATTATTATTTGTGTAGTGTTAAGTTATAGTTACATTGCATTCTTGTGAGCCGTAAGTGTGGTTAATTTTATATCAGTGATGATTGTGAGAGAAAGTTTAGCGTACCCTCTAGCTCCGTGAGTAGCCTATGCCTATTACATTTAGTATAGAACTGTGAGAATATAGTATATATCTGCTTGTTCTTTAGAGCAGCAAGGCATCTCACATACTGATAAATTGATGTGTTTAGACCAGTGAGTTGTGTATAATATTTCATCATGGACAGAAGTGCCTCATTTAAGTTTTCTCTCGCGTGATGATGTAGTTAGTATTTAGTAGGAGTATGAAGGCATTATTGTTGACTGAGATATGTTTATTGTATGATTACACATATACTCAGACCTGCATGAACACACACGCACACACACACGCACACACACACGGTCATTTAAGTGCATGTACTTGCATATTTTCACACATATGTATGTATTATTAAGTAGATGATGTTTGTCCATTAGTACGATGCTAGTTTATTTTGTTTCATTTTATGTCAGAGAGTCCAGCAGTCTGTGCTGGGTTATTAGATGGTGTTACCTAAATAGCTTGGTTATATGGTGTTGCTTAGGAATTGTCTTCAAAGTAAACTTGCGGACAACATTGTTTCTGTATGATTCTTGTGCTACCTGATAGGGTTTCATTAATAAAAGTGGGACCCCTGTCATCAAGAGTTTTTCTGTGACTGCAGAACGTGGGTGAAAGTAGGCCAGAGAGAGTGACGACAACATTACACACAAATCCTTATTCTTCTTCACACATCGTCTTCGCACCGTCACAATAGCTACAAACCAGGTTGCTCAGGGGTTCAAATTTGGATGACAGACGGTATTTGGAGATAAGGCGTCAGTTCGCAAACATGATGTGCCCAAATAAAAGGCCGATTTAACTGGGACGTCGGAAGATTTAAAAAAATAAGACACAGACAGTGATGTAATACTTCTGGCAGATTTGACTTTGTTGAGATAATCAACTACGATAACATAACGTCTTGGAAGATATTACCACTAACAGATTTGTGAAGTAGTGAGTTTATAAAGGTAGCAAGTAACAACGGAAGTGGCAAAACCTTATATGATCATGGAGTTTGAAAATACGATGTAAAGGGCAATATCTTATTTGCAATTGGTTTAACATTTGAGATGCTAAGACATATTGCTCCTGATTGGATTTTTCCTCAACGAAGGAACATTTGGGTGTGAGCGAAAATTTTGCTTATATACCGCTTTGTAAGACTACTTCACTGACTTCCAAATTTGTCAAGACGAGATCACAGACAGCCAAAATAAGAGCTCGTACCCAGGACACCCCAGACGACCAGCCACAGGATTAGGAGTTGCTGCTAAAATTAGACAGCGTCAAACTTTCATAATAATAATGAAAACCCAAGAGTTAGGTCCCTTCTAAAGTAGAACTAGTAGAAGGATTCAGTACACTGTAACTTCATCTTCCTAAGGGATTACTGTATCTTAAACTAGTTGCAGCAAATTACGGCCATTTTGTGCATCAAGTTTATGTATTAATTCAAATATATAAATAAAAAATTAATATAGTATGAAACCAGTTTTACAAGTAAACGGTACGCATGAAACAAGGGACGTTCCGGGTTTTACCCTTCGTCAGCCACAGTTACGAACAGGTGACAAGGACAAGAACTACATATAGGTGCTACAAAAATCAACGATGATGAGGAAATCGCCAAATGAGCGATACAAGCTGATGAAATGACGGTGATGAGCGAAACGATAACAGTAATAACGCAAGAAAATCGTAAAACCAGAAAGACATGTCGAAACAGGAAAGTAAATAATCGACGAAGCGAAGACAGAAATGAACAACACTATTAAAACAAGTAAAAAAATCACTTATGTATTAATTCACCCGATATCGGGATAAGTTGTAACATGTATATTTAACATTTATATTTTGACATGAATAATTTGCTTGTGGGTGTGAAGCTGGCAACCTCATCACTGCAGATACCTTGACACATGAACCACAACTACAAAATATGTGACTCACAAGTAACTAACAGCAGAGGTGGCCCCAGGGTCCATAATGAGCAGGCAGTGGATTATGATATCATGCTGTACATGTTATTATACAAGCACTTTAGTAAATTTCATATGTATATGTATATTTAAAGTTTCGCCTTCTGCTGTACAAAAGAACTTTCATCCGACTCACTGGGGAGGAATTAACGCTCAGGGAGGGTAAAGTTCATGAGGAAGATGAAGTGGTGGCTGGAAGCGGAGGTCACTTGATGCTCATATCAGGAGATCCAGTACTCAAAAGAGGCACTTGTTTCCCTCTCAGTTTGTGGTTCAAGATGCCAGCAGTCAACGCTAGAGACCAACATTAGACAGATCTTGAAGACGCTTACCTTTGTAGTTACGTCACCATTACTACATGGGACGTGCTACAGCCAACAAACATGACTATTGAAAAGAAGGACCAGTCCACTTGTGGGAACCAACAGCGGCTGAAGCAGACGTCAACCAACCCCAAACCAGGCAGCTAAGTACCATACCAGCGCAGCCAATGGACATTTCACATTTTTTCCTATTTTCAGCCAAAATTTAATATCCTCCGATGATGATAAATATCATCTCTTCACTTTTATAAGCAAATTTATGTATTTTAACTTTGTTAAACTATAAGTGATTATTAAACCTATTATCTGTAACTGTAAAGCGTTAGTTCGATCAATCACTTTTGAATGAATTGTATGTCTGCACCAGTATGAATCATATTGTTTTAAATACATAACCATATAGAGCTATCAAAGTAATAGTTGCTGAATCTCCTTTAGATGGGGGTTCAGAAATACGAGCGAATATTTTTCCTTACAGAAGTGGCGGGAGAATAATAATTTCATGACAGTTTAGATGACCTCAGTTGTTTTGCTTGCTTTTCTTTAAAATTCTGTGAGACTCCTTTAAGTGGAAGCATAGTTATTCTATTTATGTTACCGTCACATGCATTCATCATTGATGACAGGTCATTATAAGTTTGGCTACAAAGATCCAATGAAGTTGAAATAAAATGAACAGGAATGAAAATACTATAGAAGACTTATTGACGTCATCAGAACGTGCAGCACAATGAGTACAACAATTCATTCCCGTCATTTTTTGGAGGGTTACTTACTTGTTTATAGTCTATGAGAAAGTGGTTACTTCTACCAATATGGGTTAGGTGTAATAGAGCTGAAGATCTTACATTGACAGACAGTAGTCAGGCTGGAATAATGTAGCTGAAGATCTGACATTGACAGACAGTAACTAAGTTGGAGTAATGTAGCTGAAGATCTGACATTGACAGACTGAAGTCAAGCTGACGTAACAGAACTGAAGATCTGACATTGACAGACAGTAGTCAAGTTGGAGTAATAGAACTGAAGATCTGACATTGACAGACAGTAGTCAAGTTGGAGTAATAGAACTGAAGATCTGACATTGACAGACAGTAGTCAAGTTGGAGTAACAGAACTGAAGATCTGACATTGACCTACAACAATTAAGTAGAGTAATTGATCTGAAGATCTGACAATGACAGACAGAACCGAATTTGGAGTGGGGCATGAGCGACATTTAAGACAACAGTTGTAAGTCGATGCTGGAAAGAAATATTTCAGCAGACCTGATTGAAAGACATAATCTACATAAGACACAGAACTGATAGACGAACGGGAAGAAACAAATCAATCTAAAGAAGTTATTCTAGATAATCAAGGTGAGAAGGCTTTTTTAATAATTGAAGCTGATGCTGAAATTAGTGACGGTTAATAAATAAGATTCGTTTTTTTTTTTTTTATGCGAGTGGTTTATATGGAGCGAAGAAAGGCTACATGAAGCTTGCTGACCAGACAGAAAAATCTGACCATCCTACAACATGGCCAGAATACATTAGCTAGTAGTAAGTAAAACAAGGGGTGCTAGAAGATTTTCATAAAAATAAGATTCGGAAACACTCTTCAAAGTTTTACTGTAAAAGGAAATGTTCAAATGTTGACATTGTAGCTCGCCCATCAGTGAAATGTCACATGACATGGTTCTTCTGATGTTATTGTCGTAAGGCGTGTTGCAGTAGTATGATAATTGTTAGCGTCTAATGACTTTAATGACTGTTTTAATGTTCATTCAAGTTTGGCTGAGCGTGACAACTCAACAGGATATACAAGGTATACTTAGTTGCTGAGACCTTCAGAAAACGTCATATGCTAGAATAAAAAACATTGATTCAATAAAACAAAAAACTGATTGACCAAGAAACAAAAACTGATATCAGGATTTTCGAGAGACTAGTCACAGTCGTTGAGCAGCTAAACTAAACGTATCGACTCTTGGGTCTGAGGAATAGTTGGGAACATCTTACAAAGAACATTTCTTACAGTTATTCGATTACTGAAAAAGTTTGACCCACTGATGCAGGAACATTTCAGAAGAATCAAGAGCAAAGACATAAATGACCGTTATTTAGTAAAAACAGATCCAAAATAAACTTGTATTGGCGGTAACGATTAGTTATAAAACCTTACAGGTGAGGTAAAGAAACTCCTAACTAACTTGATATCCATAAGATATCCCACACTGCAGGTAACGATTAGTTATAAAACCTTACAGGTGAGGTAAAGATACACCTAACTAATTTGATATCCATAAGATATCCCACACTGCAGGTAACGATTAGTTATAAAACCTTACAGGTGAGGTAAAGATACTCCTAAATAACTTGATATCCATAAGATATCCCACACTGCAGGTAACGATTAGTTATAAAACCTTACAGGTGAGGTAAAGATACACCTAACTAACTTCATATCCATAAGATATCCTACACTGCAGGTAACGATTAGTTATAAAACCTTACAGGTGAGGTAAAGATCTAACTAACTTGATATCCGTAAGATATCCCACACTGCAGGTAACGATTAGTTATGTGGCCGGGGTCAGTTCAGTTAATTGTGTTGTGCGCAGGTAAATATTTTGACGAGAGCTAATTCTTCAATACGTTTCTGTTCAAGTCGTTACAGGCCTTTCGCCTGAGATGGAAATTCTTGACCTTAGTTTATTTTTCTTCCCAAAGTTCGTTCGTACCCTTTTTGGTTTAGTGATAAGCAATACCTCGTATAATGGTTTGTCAAAGTAATCCACTGTAATATTCCAAAGAAAACTCAGCAATGTAGAAAAATAAAATATAGTTTATTAACGTTATTAGAACAGCAATGTTATTGACACAGTGGTGAAGTACTTATTTCTTACGCTTACACAAAATAGTGAGTATCCAAAATGGAAGTGTATATCCACAGGAATAATATATCCAATAGAATAAAATACAAACTTGTCTACTTAAAAATTAACTTGTCTAGCTTGAAAACTTGTCAAGTTAAAAACTTGTCTTGATAATCTCAAAGACGAAGTTCACCTAACACTATCTGTAAAATCCTCTCGCCTAATGAATCCTAAAAATCTGTAAAAGCCTGTCTATCGCCCACGTCTCTCCTTTTTATACTATTTCTTCTTTTTTCCCGCCAATTTTCATACGATGCTTTCTTTTTTCACACGGTACAATTATCTACATTTGCACACGCTTTCTCAGCTTTTCGACATTTTCCACACGTCTCTCTCTCTCTAACAACGGAAAAAACCCAAAATAGCAACTCTCACTTGCACACAATTTTCCATTTAAAAACATGCATTTACTAGTTTGTTGTTCTGGGACAGTTTTACAATGCCTCTCTCAAAGCCGTGAACTTTTCATGATACTGTGTTTTGTGCACAAATGTCTTAACTGCTTTTAACGTTGTTATTCTCATTGTATGTGGTTTTTAACACGTATTAATGGTAGTGTATATCAAGCGGTCACAGTTATAAAACCATACAGGTGAGGTAAAGATACTCCTAACTAACTTGATATCCATAAGATATCCCACACTGCAGGTAACGATTAGTTATAAAACCTTACAGGTGAGATAAAGATACACCTAACT
>JAMPIV010016158.1:170000-255723 GCA_024509875.1 Oreohelix idahoensis
CTGGTTCTTGTCATATCTTGTCCCACTGGAACTTATCTGGTCCTTGTCATATCTTGTCCCACTGGCACTTATCTGGTCCTTGTCATATCTTGTCCCACTGGCACCTATCTGGTTCTTGTCATATCTTGTCCCACTGGAACTTATCTGGTCCTTGTCATATCTTGTCCCACTGGAACTTATCTGGTCCTTGTCATATTTTGTCCCACTGGAACTTATCTGGTCCTTGTCATCTCTTGTCCCACTGGCACTTGTCTGGTCCTTGCCATCTCTTGTCCCACTGGAACTTATCTGGTCCTTGTCATATCTTGTCCCACTGGAACTTATCTGGTCCTTGTCATATCATCTTGTCCCACTGGAACTTATCTGGTCCTTGTCATCAGTTCCACATTGCTGACCATTTCAATTTTGTTATTCTACACCATTGACCAAAATATGTAACGCCTTGTTTATTGTTTTTGTTCTCTCAAATGTTTCAGGGTCAAATAACAGTACTTCTTTAACGTTGAGTTGAAGATTCTAATGTCAAGTCATCCTGTTGTATGTGTATGATGATGATAACAATTCTAGTACTAACGATAACAAACGTAGGTAGTAACGATGACAATTGTTGGTAGTAACAATAACTATTGTTGATGGTAACAATAACTATTGTTGATGGTAACAATAACTATTGTTCGTAGTAAATGAAACAACGTTGATGGTAATGATAATAAAGGCGGTAACAATGATAACAATGTCGGTAGTAATGATAACAATTACTGTAGTAATGACAATAATGGCTGTAATAACAATATTGGTGGTAATGATAATAATGGCCATAATAACAATGTTTGTGGTAACGATAACACCTTGTGGTTGTAATGATAGTAATGGCTGAAGTAATTATATCAATGCTCATGGTTATAATAACAACGTTGGTGTTAGTCTTAACAAAAGTATAACTATTCTATTGTTTTTGGTGATTGTCGTAAAACTAAAGTTAATGTTAACGAAAGTTTGTGTGCAAGGTATTCTTTGAGTTATTTCTCTTTCCAGCTTGGCAACAGACAAACATTGAACTATCCCATCAGCCCATTTCTTTCCGTTTTGGTCATGCTTGCTTATTACTACTTCTTTGTTTCGATTGGTCAGTTTGACTGCCTGCGTCATAGATCGATATGTGGGTCAGGGCAGGTTCTGGATCGGCTGTTGCGGCCAAGTTAAATTTGATGCTGACGACGCGATCACTGAATTCTGGCCACCGATTGGCTGGATCAGCCGTCATCTATTGATTGACTTAGTTCGTAGGGTCCTAGTGACAATGTCGGTGAGCGCTTCGCCAGATACGGAGAATCCCCCCCCCCCCCCCCCCCCCCCCCGCCCCCCCCCTTCTCCCAAAACCCCACACAAAACCACAACAACCCCAATACAACACCCCAACTTCAACCAAAAACCCCCCCCCAACCTTAAGTATTCTCTCCTGCAATTCCAGTAATTATTATTATTATTAGCAGCACTGGGGAGGGGTTTTCCGTGTTTTTTTTTTTTCTCTGCGGGCTTAGGCCGGGTGACAAGGGGTGGTTGGAGTAAGATCAGTTCTGTACAGAAATAGTTAACCCATGTCAAGGCTATACCACTTCTCCGTAATTGTGTCCCCCTTTTACAATACTGTTGTCTTTGCTTCTGATTTTCGGATAAAACTCTCTCTCCAGAATTCAGCGGCGTATTTCACTGATATGTCTGTGGGGCGTCTGACTGCGCTCATACCATAATAGAATTTTCTATTTTCTTGTGGACGTAGAATATTAAAATTGTAAAGATAATTTATCTGTCTCATTTAGTAGAAACGTTCCTTCGCGTGCACACATACACACACACACTCACACATACATACACACACAACGGTACAGCTGAAACTGTCAGGCACTAAAAACTTCCGGGCACTAAACTTGAACCTTTAACTCGTATGACTTTATTAAATCGTCAAATCTAAATAAAGTTAACATCCAAACTGAGTCTTGGGTTTGAAACCTGCCATTTCGTGTACCAAGTCACGTGATATCAAAAGTAAATTTTTCCCTAATGCCGACTTATCGTCCACGTGTGGTAGCAGTTTTTCTAGCAGTCTGTTTATCGTGATGAGATTGCTATGCTCAAGCTTAACCTCATATTAATAGAGTGCGAGGAAGCAGTACCTCTACTGTTAGAACATCTATTCCTGACCACCCTGCAGCCATACTGGATCAGGCTTCATTAAGGAACGTCAGTCAACAACAACATCACTCTACGTGCTATATTATTTCTTTGAATGTGCTCTCTCCATAAACAATTTACGTATAGTCAATATTTTATCGTCGCGTGTTATTCGCAGGGGTCTTTGAAGTATGATCCGACCACCTCTCCCTTAGCCATGTTGTATCACGTGACAAATACGATGTTTTGTGTCGGGGCTGTCAACCGCACCATGTACAACAAACTGCTGCAGAAACCACGTGATACCTGGTCACGTGATACCTGGTCACGTGGTGGTTCTTTGGTGCAGACTTCCTGGTCACGTGGTGGTTCTTTGGTGCAGACTTCCTGATCACGTGGTGGTTCTTTGGTGCAGACTTCTTGGCCACGTGGTGATTCTTTGGTGCAGACTTCCTGGCCACGTGGTGATTCTTTGGTGCAGACTTCCTGGCCACGTGGTGATTCTTTGGTGCAGACTTCCTGATCACGTGGTGATTCTTTGGTGCAGACTTCTTGGCCACGTGGTGATTCTTTGGTGCAGACTTCCTGGCCAGATGGTGGTTCTTTGATGCAGAATTTCTGGCCAGATGGGGAGTTCTTTGGTGCAGACTTCCTGGCCAGATGGTGGTTCTTTGGTGCAGACTTCTTGGCCACGTGGTGATTCTTTGGTGCAGACTTCCTGGCCAGATGGTGGTTCTTTGATGCAGAATTTCTGGCCAGATGGTGGTTCTTTGGCGCAGACTTCCTGGCCAGATGGTGGTTCTTTGGTGCAGACTACCTGGCCAGATGGGGGGGGGGAGGGGGGTTCTTTGGTGCAGACTGCCTGGAAGGAGGCCAGATGGTGGTTCTATCCTGCATAGGCAGCACACAGATTACTGATGAAATATTGTCTTCCAGAAATTAATCTCACGTTTGATTTCATGTCAACAATCTCTGTTCAACATATTAAAACTCGAACAGACATACATATGTCTATGTTGAGAAGACAAACAAACAGTAGAACAAGTCTGTGTCATGAACTAATACAACACCTGACTGTTATAAACTAATACACCTGACTGTGTCATGAACTAATACAACGCCTGAGTGTGTCATGAACTAATACAACACTTGACTGTGTCATGAACTAATACACCACTTGACTGTTATGAACTACTACACCTGACTGTGTCAAGAACTAATACAACACTTGTCTGTGTCATGAACTAATACAACACCTGGCTGTTGTGAACTAATACACCTGACTGTGTCATGAACTAATACAACACCTTACTGTTATGAACTAATACACCTGACTGTGTCATGATCTAATACAACACTTGACTGTTTTGATGGTATTGTATGATGGTGATATTACTACGTGTGATGCATGAGGTCAGCTGTGAAGGCTCCTGAGATAAAATGTAGCTGTGAATTGTCAGAAGACCCTTCTTGCTACCACTACGACCTCACACCTATCTTTTTTTATTAATGAATGTGACTACGTTAAATGTCTAGGGTAATGATATGTAATGTGTTGTGGTAGTTTACAGACACACACACAGATATTTACTAAGTCTAATAATATTAATAAAATGTTATAATACACGGAACTAACTCAGTTGTGTAAAATTTTGATAGTAATTTTCTTACATTTATTTGTTCTGGACCAAGGTTTTATTTTGGCCAGAACATATGAAAGGTTTAGAAATTATGAAAAAATGCATGGATATTACATAATAAATGCAAGGTGTGTACATATATGTTACTAGACTAGTTAATTTTATTATTGGTTATAGTAGTAATCTATTGTGGGAGAACTTTTCATGGATGTGCTGTTGGGGTGGCCTCATCACTCCCTGTCTATGGCGATTACACAGTGTCCAGTTAATTGATGGAATTTTATGGGTGTGTTTCTAATTAAGTTGAGTTGGTGAACTCTCAGCAGACCAGGCGCTCACTTAACTTGAAGGTGTAGCTCTGGTGCTGAGATCTGGTGGCCCCACCTCTCCGTGCTTGGGGGTAATAGCAGAAATCTGGTGGCCCCACCTCTCCGTGCTTGGGGGCAATATCAGAAATATGGTGGCCCCACCTCTCCGTGCTTGGGGGCTATAATAGGCTGCTCTGACCAAATATTACTGCACGGGTCCACTCTGGTAAAATTCAACTACTCATTTGACACCGCATTGGTGCCAACTGAAACTCACAGCTCTGCAATCAAAGTATTAATCATGTGTCAAAATTCCATCCTCTAACCATTGCTGGACACAACACTGCACAACAACAACACCACATAGACGGGTCAGATCTCTCTGACCAAACAACACATCTTACCAAGTTGGTTTCACATAGGATAAGTTCTCCCAGACAACAGATTCTGAAATATGTTCATTAGTTTCCTGCCATAAAATAGGATAGGTGATATGTTTCACTGATCTCAACACTTGATCTGTCCTTCCTAATCCTTGCTGGAGTTTATGTATTTTATTGTCTCTAGATCCTGAATCGGGGCGGGGGGGTCTAGAGCGAACCCTTACTTGTTGTAAGGAACAGATTATGCTATTGCAGTATCAAATCACTCGAAACCTTAAACAAATATTAAAATGTACAAAGAGATAATTTCAGTCTTACCAGAAATATGAATATAGTACACAGTTAAATAAATGCTAGCAAAACTCAGCTGAGCTGCTGGCCTTATGATGGCGTCCCTCTAAATACTTCAATAGCTTCTGGGAATTTACACCACTTGATAATTCACTGTGTCTACAAGGACAGCTAATACTGAATGGCACAAAATGCGCGTCTGAGCGCCGATAATATCTTCATCTATGGCCAATCGCTGCCTTTTCTTTTTTTAAATTCAAATATCCTACCACAAAGTCATTTCAGTCAGACCTCAGTCAAGTATGCCTTATTGTCTGTTGGTCCGTCCGTCTCTACTTGCGTTTCACACAAAAAACACACTTGTTTTTTTGAACCAACCCTGCTTTCCCCTACACAATTCTGCCTTTTAAAGTTATTTTTAGCCACAATTCACCATCCCACCCCGTCTCTTCATTCCACTAGATTTTAGCACTTGCGTCTTTCAAGGCCACAACTTTTTGAAAATTAGTGACATGTTTTATCTCAATGCAGACGTTCGCTGATATGAACAACACAGTCTTTTGTCAATATCTTTCGTATTATCTGTCCGTCTGTATAAATGAAAGCATATTATTTCACTGCTCAAGATAGGCCATCCGGCCAGCTAGGTTTTATATTCCTAACATTATTATTAAGAAAAGTGACTTTTCAAATATTTTCTAGAATTTTCTGGAACGCGCTCATCACTGCATTCAAATAAACGGGCTAAGTTATAGCAAAAGCGTCCAATAAATGACTGTGGCGTATAATATCCAAGGTCCCTTTTGTCGATTTCTTTACTTTATGTCAACTTGGGGACGTGACTTTTTCCTCCTTTCCCCACCAATTTGCGTCCTTTTACCTCGCTAGTTTCAAGCACGCGTTCAGTCAGATTTTTCCTTTTGATCGTTTTGCCTTCAAGTCCAACAATTTAATTTCCATGGCGGGTGATGACCCGCGGCGTGGGCGATCATGTATTCTAGCAGCTTACGCATAAGTTTTTATCCCTACGTTGTATCATTGGAGATATTTTAACGTTGTATCATTGTAAATTTTGTGACACATCTCCCCACTTGAAAACATGCCTAAGGCAAGTTCTAAAACCAGTGATACACATAGATAAAATCTCTCCCTACGCCTGCCATTACTCTAATTTTGATCACAGGGGTGCCGACTGAGGAAATCTGCACCGACATTCAATTTGCCTGGGATATATTGGATACTAAACTGATAAGGTTGAAGCAATAAAGACCACCTCAGCAATCTTGCGTTTTCATGCTTAGCCTGAGATAAGAATACGAGAGGCTGATGGTCCGTCTCGACCACAAAAGTCCTACCATACAGATAGATTTGAAACTTCTTTATTGCCCAGACTAACGCTAAACATTCTTTTTCGCTTGTGGAGTATCCTTGTTCCGCCTTATTCAATTTGCGGCTTGCATAAGTGACTGGTTTCAGTTCCCCATCAGATGAAGATGATCTTTGCAACAAAGCCGCTCCGAGTCCTACATTACTTGCATCGGTTCTTAAGACAAAATCCTGTGTCAAATCAGGCAGTTTGAGAATAGGCTTGCTATTGAGTTTTTCCTTTAATTCTTGGAACGCTAATTCACTTTGCGCAGTCCAATTAATTTTATCTGGAAGTCCCTTGCGAGTCAGATCAGTCAGAGGAGCACAAATAGAGTTAAAATCTTTGATATATTTTTGATAAAATCCGCATAACGACACGAATGATCGCACGTCCTTTTTTGTTTGTGGTCTAGGTGCTCTCTGCAGTTTTTCCAAGTTCTTGGGATCAGGGGTCATGCTACCCTGATATACAGTGTGTCCCAAGAATTCCAACTCTTTGCATACAATGCAACATTTTGTTGGCCTAGCAGTCAAGTTCGCCTCCCTAAGCCTATTAAATAACATTTCTAGAGCTTCAATGTGTTCTTCAAATGTCTCTGTGGCGACTAGAATATCATCCATGAAATTCGTGATACATGGGTTATTCAGGGGATCCAACAATTTGCGCATCATCCTTGAAAATACACTCGGAGCATTTTTCAGTCCGAATGGTAGCATGTTGAATTCATAATGTCCATCCGAAGTGCTAAAGGCCAAATAAGGTCTCACTTCAGGCTTCACTGGGATCTGGTAATAGCCTTTACTAAGATCCACCTTTGAAAAGTATTTTGCCTTGTTCAGTCTGGCAAATAACTGTTTTGTGTCTGGTAATGGATCCACTTGTCCTTCTGTGACAGCATTCAGTTTCCTGTAATCTATGCACAGTCTGTGTTCCCCAGACGGTTTTCTCAACAAAACGACACTAGAGCTAAAAGATGATTCACTGTGTGAAATAATCCCCTCCTTCAACAAATAATCTATTTCTTCCTTCAATGCCTTCTCCTTCGCGAACGGAATAGAATAGGCTCTCATACAGATTGGGTTTGAGTCTACCAGTTTCATGTCATACTGTAGCAAATTTGTATGGCCTGGTTTATCTGTTAATACATCTGTATGTTCCTCCAGAACCTGTTGAGCTCTCTCCCTCTGGTTTTTAGTCAGGTGCTTACTGACTTTTACCTGTGCTGCTGTTTCACAAGGATGTAATGGGTATTCATGTGAGGTGAGTGGTTCCTTTTGCATTTGAGTTGCGATAGCCAAGGTCAGTAAGGGGGTGCTTTCCTGGAGTGGTCTGTCCAGATACTTCTTTAACAGGTTTTACATGATAAACTTTCTCCTTCCCCTTTTTGTCAATTTTATAGTTTGTTCTAGACACCTTCTCTAGAACCGTATATGGACCTTGCCATCCAATTTGTAATTTATTCTGGCTCCCGGGTAGTAGAAGCAGCACCTTCTCTCCCACTGCCAGTTCTCTGTCCTTTGCCTTCCTATTAAAATATGCTGCATGTTTCTTCCTGGCTTGTTTCAAATTATCATTTGCCAGTTTCCATCCAGCTTTCAAACGAGTGGTCAGTTCGTTCACGTATTGATAAGATGAGGTAACAGTCTCTTCCGCCTTCTCATCTGTCCAGGTCCTTAATAGTGCTTCTAATGGACCTTTCATTGGCCTCCCAAATAGCAGAGTTGCGGGAGCCATCCCGGTTGAACTATGTGGTACCTCCCGGTACGCAAACAATGCGGCGGGCAGGAATTGATCCCACAGATCCGGTTTTTCGTGTGTCAGCTTTCTCAGGATAGAAATGAGAGTCCCGTTGAACCTCTCCACCTGGCCGTTCCCTTGCGGATGGCACGGACTACAATGAAAGTGTCTGGCTTGAAATAGCTTAAAAACTTCTTCCGTTAGTTTCCCCTTGAACTGAGAACCATTATCCGTCAAGATTTGATGCGGGAATCCTAATCGGGTAAATATTGTAAGTAGTGCCTCTGCTACATGTTTTGAATCAATTGATGGCAGGGCTACCGCCTCTCCCCACATAGAACAAGTGTCCATCAGAGTAAGGATGTAACTGTTCCTCCTCTTGGTCCGAGTGAGAGGTCCTACAATATCCACTGCAACCCTCTCAAAAGGTGTTCCCACTATGGGCATTTCCCCTAGAGTTGCAGGAGCAGTCCAGTGCTTTGGAGCTACCCTTTGACATTCAGGGCAGGATTTGACATATCTTTTTATATCCTCCGTTATCCCTGGCCAGAAGTAATGACAAGCTATACGCTGTCCTGTGGCGCTGATCCCCATGTGACCACTGAAGGGAATCGCATGCCCGAGTTCCATCACTTTATCTCTATATGAAGTGGGAAGAACCAGCTGGTTGTGACCATTTGTTCCAGTTCCGGCCTTCCTGTATAAGAGTTTGTTCTTCATAAAATATTCCCCCGTGCTCGGAGGTGTGTGGCATTTGGGCTATTTTTTAAAACATGGCTTGAGTGTCCTATCCTCAGCCTGCGCCTTCCTCATCTCCTCTGGATGAGCATTTATAGGTTCACCTTCTTCCTCCTTCTTCTGTGACCTGGTCTGCACTGTCGCCATGATCACAGGTCTCTCGGGATTCCCCAAGAAGACGTATCTACACCCCAATATCAGAGGGTAGATTTGTTCATCTATCACTGCTGCTCTGATTTCTCCTTCCACATAGCGAGTTTTCACCGTTATCCTTGCGATGGGAAGTGTCATGAGTGGTATGTCCTTAGTTGCCCCTTGTATTTCCACTGTTTCTGTGGTATACTGACTTGGGTCCACTAGGCTAGACTTCACAACTGAATCATAATCCAAACCTGTATCATAAAGGCACCTTATGGTGACCCCATTACAAATAACATCCTCACAAACTGGGGGGTGATAAGGTTCCTGCTGTCCCTTAGGATTAACCTTTAATCTTTGAGTCCCCGACTTCATTGCAGCAATGTTTGAAGGTTTCCTTCTACAAAATTCGGTGTTATGGTTATCTTTCTTGCACCATTTACACCATCTTTTTCCTTGGTTAAACGGTTTTCTTTCATTGGATTTTTGGTCATTGAACTGTGAGTTTCTGTCTCGGTAGTCATTTCTTGGCCGTTCAAAGTTTGTCCTACCTTTATTTCCCTGCTCTCTAGTATCAAATTTATTAAATTGCTGTGGAGCTTTAAAATTGTCTATGTGCTTCTTTTTAGCACCACTTACCTCTGCCTGGGCTGCCTGATACCTTTCAGCGACATTTAAAACCTCTCCCAACTTCTCTGCACCTTGTTCCATGAGAAATTTTCTCATGTCTGGAGCCATGGACTCTCTCAATTGCTCAATCATGATCATTTCTTTAAGATCTTGGGTCTTCCCCAGAGCAGTCCATTTCTCCAAATAGGTTTCTAGTCTGGCAGAGAATTGGTGGTATGTCTCCCCAGACAACAGTTTGGCATTTCTAAATTTCCTACGATAAAATTCCCCATTTTTTTTCGTACCTCAATAACAAAGCCTGCTTTAACATGTCATAATTCTCCTGGTCTTCTCTGTTCATTTTTGCGAAGACTTCGTAAGAAGTACCTCTCAGTCCCTGTGATAGCTTTAAACTCCACCTCTCTCTCTCTAACCCATATGTAGTAGCTAATAACTCAAAACGTCCTAGGTACCCCTCTATGTCATCGTCTTTTTCAACAAAATGGTCTAAATGAAACCCCATAGCTGATGTTGAGGCTCCCAGACTGGGCGTAGCATCTGAGGCAAAAGGGCTGGCACCATTTTCAGGAGCCTGGCCTTGTAGCTCCAGCTCCCTGAGTCGTAATTCGGGCTCCCTCTGCAACCTTCTATCTTCTGCCTCCCTTTCGGCCTTTTTATCTTCTGCCTCCCTTTGCTGTCGTTTTTCTTCTGCCTCCAATGCTTTAGCCTCTTTGTCAGCCTCAATCTGCAGCCTCTTAATTTCTCTATCAGCCTCAATTTGTAACCTCTTCTCTTCAGCTACCTTTCTATCTTCCCTTTCAATATATTTATCACATTCAGCCGTTACATATTGAATTAAAATCTGACCATCCATTCCCATCTCCTTTGCCGTCAGCACAGCAGCTGATCTAAATTTTGCCAGCTCCGCCATACTTTTTAAACAAATCTAGCAATGTGTAAGATAAAATTTCCAACCACTAAAGTACTTCTAATTACTCTAATCTAAAATAATTCTAATTAATTAATTAACTACCACTGGCTGTGAAGATTCACCAACTTTTATTTTCAGGGACACTTTTAATTTTAAGGGACACTTTTAATTTTTATTATGTGTTCCCCTAATCTAATTCTCCCCCAGGAGATCCTAATATATTTAATGGGCTAATTATCCCGGACGAGCCCCCAATATATGTAGTGGGTTTGATGGTATTGTATGATGGTGATATTACTACGTGTGATGCATGAGGTCAGCTGTGAAGGCTCCTGAGATAAAATGTAGCTGTGAATTGTCAGAAGACCCTTCTTGCTACCACTACGACCTCACACCTATCTTTTTTTATTAATGAATGTGACTACGTTAAATGTCTAGGGTAATGATATGCAATGTGTTGTGGTAGTTTACAGACACACACACAGATATTTACTAAGTCTAATAATATTAATAAAATGTTATAATACACGGAACTAACTCAGTTGTGTAAAATTTTGATAGTAATTTTCTTACATTTATTTGTTCTGGACCAAGGTTTTATTTTGGCCAGAACATATGAAAGGTTTAGAAATTATGAAAAAATGCATGGATATTACATAATAAATGCAAGGTGTGTACATATATGTTACTAGACTAGTTAATTTTATTATTGGTTATAGTAGTAATCTATTGTGGGAGAACTTTTCATGGATGTGCTGTTGGGGTGGCCTCATCACTCCCTGTCTATGGCGATTACACAGTGTCCAGTTAATTGATGGAATTTTTATGGGTGTGTTTCTAATTAAGTTGAGTTGGTGAACTCTCAGCAGACCAGGCGCTCACTTAACTTGAAGGTGTAGCTCTGGTGCTGAGATCTGGTGGCCCCACGTCTCCGTGCTTGGGGGCAATATCAGAAATATGGTGGCCCCACCTCTCCGTGCTTGGGGGCTATAATAGGCTGCTCTGACCAAATATTACTGCACGGGTCAACTCTGGTAAAATTCAACTACTCATTTGACACCGCATTGGTGCCAACTGAAACTCACAGCTCTGCAATCAAAGTATTAATCATGTGTCAAAATTCCATCCTCTAACCATTGCTGGACACAACACTGCACAACAACAACACCACATAGACGGGTCAGATCTCTCTGACCAAACAACACATCTTACCAAGTTGGTTTCACATAGGATAAGTTCTCCCAGACTACAGATTCTGAAATATGTTCATTAGTTTCCTGCCATAAAATAGGATAGGTGATATGTTTCACTGATCTCAACACTTGATCTGTCCTTCCTAATCCTTGCTGGAGTTTATGTATTTTATTGTCTCTAGACCCTGAACTGGGGCGGGGGGTCTAGAGCGAACCCTTACTTGTTGTAAGGAACAGATTATGCTATTGCAGTAACAAATCACTCGAAACCTTAAACAAATATTAAAATGTACAAAGAGATAATTTCAGTCTTACCAGAAATATGAATATAGTACACAGTTAAATAAATGCTAGCAAAACTCAGCTGAGCTGCTGGCCTTATGATGGCGTCCCTCTAAATACTTCAATAGCTTCTGGGAATTTACACCACTTGATAATTCACTGTGTCTACAAGGACAGCTAATACTGAATGGCACAAAATGCGCGTCTGAGCGCCGATAATATCTTCATCTATGGCCAATCGCTGCCTTTTCTTTTTTTAAATTCAAATATCCTACCACAAAGTCATTTCAGTCAGACCTCAGTCAAGTATGCCTTATTGTCTGTTGGTCCGTCCGTCTCTACTTGCGTTTCACAAAAAAACACACTTGTTTTTTGAACCAACCCTGCTTTCCCCTACACAATTCTGCCTTTTAAAGTTATTTTTAGCCACAATTCACCATCCCACCCCGTCTCTTCATTCCACTAGATTTTAGCACTTGCGTCTTTCAAGGCCACAACTTTTTGAAAATTAGTGACATGTTTTATCTCAATGCAGACGTTCGCTGATATGAACAACACAGTCTTTTTGTCAATATCTTTCGTATTATCTGTCCGTCTGTATAAATGAAAGCATATTATTTCACTGCTCAAGATAGGCCATCCGGCCAGCTAGGTTTTATATTCCTAACATTATTATTAAGAAAAGTGACTTTTCAAATATTTTCTAGAATTTTCTGGAACGCGCTCATCACTGCATTCAAATAAACGGGCTAAGTTATAGCAAAAGCGTCCAATAAATGACTGTGGCGTATAATATCCAAGGTCCCTTTTGTCGATTTCTTTACTTTATGTCAACTTGGGGACGTGACTTTTTCCTCCATTCCCCACCAATTTGCGTCCTTTTACCTCGCTAGTTTCAAGCACGCGTTCAGTCAGATTTTTCCTTTTGATCGTTTTGCCTTCAAGTCCAACAATTTAATTTCCATGGCGGGTGATGACCCGCGGCGTGGGCGATCATGTATTCTAGCAGCTTACGCATAAGTTTTTATCCCTACGTTGTATCATTGGAGATATTTTAACGTTGTATCATTGTAAATTTTGTGACAACTGTGTCATGAACTAATACAACACCTGACTGTTATGAACTAATACACCTGACTGTACCATGAACTAATACAACACTTGACTGTGTCATGAACTAATACAACACCTGACTGTTAAGACCTAATACACCTGACTGTGTCATGAGCTAATGCAACATCTGACTGTGTTATGAACAAATATAACACCTGACTGTGTCATGACCTAATAAACATGATTGTGTCATGAACTAATACTGTGGCCGTGTAGAGGAGGGGTTGTTGCGTAACCGGTACCAAGAAAGTTGGTAGTCTCCGGTCATGTGTATTTGTTAGGTCTCTGCAAGTGTCACTGGTACTTAAAATGAGAATTTTGATTTTGTACCAGTGTAATTTGTAAAGGGATGAGCCCTTGTGCTTGTAATGGAGGGAATAGGGATATGTCTTTCGAAATATCTCTTTTAAAGAGCGTCAAAAGGAACTTACGTGTTCTTTCTTTCAACCTTTAGTGGAGTCTTTCTGTTCTGTACTAGCTAACCGCTAGAGATGATTATTCCAGAAAAGCATATAAAACCCAGGATCCTTAGGACTTCTCATGTATGTAGAGATTTCAAGCCACGTGATCATCATAGTCAACATAACTTCAACACTGCAACCATTTTTTCAAACAGTAGTTTGATTTGACAAGTCCGATCATTTATATAAAATGTTTATTCAACAGATGGTATCTTGAATCAGTACTAATTGGCTGGTTTGTTTATAAATTCTCTCAATTTCCTTTCATATCGTTTCATTTTCATTTCATGGCATGTAGAATTTGGTAGGGTATACTGCTGCTTTACTTACTATGTCGTTAATTGGCATGTCTAAATTCTCAGAAAACCTTACTATAAAATAAAAAGTTCGAGAATACTAACTAGTTCGAATTTTTCCTTACGGTGCAATCCAGTGGCGGCTTTCTTTAATGGGCTGTGGAGCTGCAGCACTCCCAAAGAAAAGGACTGCATACTGCTGTCTCTACTACATTATAATACATAATACGGACAGACCAAAAAATTGAGGTTACATCGGAGGGGTTAAATAAAAAAAAAAATTTATCTAACACCGTATGTGCTGCGAACGATTTCAGCTCAAGTGACCTTGACCTCTTATAAGCGAATGCTTGTCATACACACAGCTAGAGACGAATTACAATTGGTTTGAATTTTTTATCATGAGCTGCAACGGATCGCAGCTCGTGTAAATTATCTCTAATTAAAGGGAAGTTACAATGAAAATTTTAAACACGAGAAATAGTGCATATCGAGGAAGTTGAGGAGAACTGCGGTAAGACGTGGAATACAATGGATGGGTTTGAAAAAAAATCGAAAAAAGGTGATTCGTCTTACGAGGACAAAAGACAAAGAAAATAGTCTACGTTACGGCCACAAGGCCTTCTTCAGTCCGGCGGCGGAAGTCACTTTCTGTTCAGCCACGCGGTCATCAACAGACAGCGATTTTGATAGAATTTCGGTTCTTGCCTTCAGGGAAGTACCCAGTTTTTATTTTATTTAGTTTTTATGTGTCCTATCTAGCCTTCACTTTCTTTCCTTTCCTGACGAAGGCCTTGTGGCCGTAACGTAGACTATTTTCTTTGTCTTTTGTCCTCGAAGACGAATCACCTTTTTTCGATTTTTTTTCAAACCCATCCGAAATAGTGCATACAAGTCTGTGTAACCGATTTGTAACTCGGGAAGCTGCTACGACTGCCAATGATTACTCCTAGTTGCTGTAAACTTTTAAAATAACTTTTCAGAACTTCTTGACAGATTTTAGATGAGATAAGACACTAATCATTTGTGTCTAGGTTGATATTTCACATGGTGGTCACAATTTGTGACTATTATGTATAGTATTTGAAATGAATGAACAGTGCAGCACCCCCAATGACAACCCCCTGGAACCGCCACTGGTGCAATCTCTACCAAAATTTGAGAGACCACATAACAATAATGTAGCAGAGGCTATCCCTGGTTAGATAGATTCTCTGGTCGGTGGTAGGTTCTGGCAGATGAGTAATGGTCTTGTTCATAACGAATGAACCTAGGCTTTATTTGTCTAATACTAGTGGGATCGACAGGGTGACCCACTGTTGCGTGATAAATTCTCGAAACATCGTTTTATTACAATATCTATTTTATAACGCAAGGGCAACAACTGCTTGAAATTTATAGTCACTTTTCTCGGTAAGCATTTGTCTTCTCGCGTTGGTATTGAATGCAGTTAAGTTTTGAGCTGTGGTCTTTTTGCGCTGGACTGCGCATGACTGGTCTTGTTTTTTGGTCGATCGGTTTCCGCCCACCACTAGTGGAGTGAGCGATTTGAATGGCGAAAGAGATGCCTCGTTGAAGAGGGGATCTCCGCTATTTTTTGTTCTGTCAGGGATGTGTAGTCCTCTTAATGGATATTTCGTTTGTTCGAGATAATACCTCTAGTGTTTCCCACATGTCGGGAGGCGTGATATTTCTGTGTATTCCCTGAAGGCAAGGTAAATTGACTTTTTCATTAACTCTATCGATTTTGGGTCGTGAGCGATTTCGATTCATAGCCTGTCTTCGAAAGTCGTCGTCACGAGATGTTTTCCCAGCTCACATGTCGCTGTATTGTACTGCATCGGTTGATGCAGGTCCCAAGGACCATTACTTGCTACTTTGTTAAATGAACTAGGTTTGGAAAACCTTTATTATCTAGAGGATATTTTTGAGGACATTATTTATACTTCGGCAGACGTGTCTGTCTTGCTGAAGTCAGACTAAGGAGAGTGAACTGATCTCATACATCTGGTTATCTCCTGGCTGTTATAGAAAAGGATGGAGTTTTTTCACCTGACTACATTTACAGCACTATGAAATATAACATGCATCTGACTCATCATTGTAATGCTGTCTACCGTCTATTGCTGTATTGAATGTTGCTGTGATAATGACTGTTTGATGTGCCTACATATTCGCGTAACCATTTTGTCACTGTGGCGTCCACAATAAATAATGAAGAAAAAACGTCAACGGCTGTTTCAAGAATCATTGACTTTATACGTCGTGAGTTTACTGACGTCCTATGTGGATTGCCCTGTTATTTTTGTATGAACATTGTTTTGACTAAACACATCTGCACACTACACAAAACCAGACATGCGGATACCATCCATCATCATATGGCATCACGCATCATTTGGTGGCCATAAGCTGGTTTGATTCTGGTACCAGCAAACACGGGGTCCCTTACCCACTTCATTCTCAACAAGAATTCATCAGCATCCTACAAGAAATTAACATTCTTCAATACAGTCAACATCTTCAAAATTTTCAAAGTACTCGGCGTTGCCCGGTAAAAGTCAAAATTTCAACTTTTTGACGGAAACAAGAATTTGACAGTACCCGGCGTTGTTACATGTTGCCGGATAACTCGGACTGCTGTTATCTTTTACGCAAGTCAAGCAAGTTGCTGCTGTCAAGGTTCCAGTGCTGTCGTTTTTGTGAAGGTCAAGTGCCGGTTGAAACGGGTTGTTTTCTGAAGAAGGCCAAGTACCGATTTCCATCAACTTACTTTTGGATTAGAAGGTCAAGTGCCGAAACAACTCAACACACAGTATTTCAGAAGCTCTTGTACCATCGTGTTAGCAGTGGAAGCAGTTCAGATGTGCCATCATCGTTGGAGCTTCGCTCTTTAGGACGTTGATTGACATCCGTTTTTTCTGCTGTTCTACGATTGGAAGCCTATAAGTTAAGTGGCCTGTTTGTATGTAAACTGTGCCCTTATACTTCTGCTGAGTCTTCTGTGTATCATCTCATTCTATATGTTATATGTCTATATGTTATTTGTATATTTATATGTTTATATTTCAGCGGGTTCTCGGTTGGGTGGTGTCTCCGTTAGATTATGCCACGTCATAGAGGTCGTCTATTGTGAGCGTTTTCTGTAGGGTTTGCAAATTTCCGATACTGGAATTTGCTAAGCGACTTCTGTTGCTATTTATGTTAGCTGTGATGACATGTTTTAATATTGTTTTCGTTATTATTTCGCATTCTTTAGTTTTGTTTTGATTTGTTTGTATTTGTTAGCCTACTCTTGTCTATAATTTAGTTTCATACAACATTTTTGTTTATACACTGTGGTGTCATGTATTTTGTTTAATTATAGCGCAGATATCGTCACATTTTTTGTGATATTTCATTAATTTCTGCTTTATTTTTAGTTGATTTCTGCGAACGTTTTTGTATTGTTGCTGATCTTTGTTATTGTTTACATTGTTATTGTTTACATTGTTTGCATTGTTTACATTTTCAATGTTTACATTCTGCATGTGTTTACATAGTCATTGTTTACAGTTATAGTAATTAGTTAATGGGCTATGCTAATGCACTGTTACTACTACACTGATGATAAATGAATGATGAATAGTGTCGTGCACTATTGAATGAGAAGTGCACTTATGATCAAGAATTGATTGTTGATATTTCATATACAAGTTCTTTGATTGGAGACTTGTTTCCCACAGAGACTGGGATAATATAAGGTGATGTGAATATACAAGTGCTTAATTAAGACTTGTTACACTTAGGTTTGAAATAAATTAGTTAATTATTTCAGGTTTTGGACTCATATGTTAGACAACATGTCTACATTTGAGCACTTTATTGAGCAGGGTAAATTGCTTGGGAAGACTGGTGATAAGTTAGAAGAATTTGCAACTGCTCGATATGATAAAGCAATGGAAGCTGAACAAAAGAAACTGCATATGGAAGCTGAACAAAAGAAACTGCAGATGCAGGTGGATGAAAAAAGATTCCAAATGGAAATGGAAAAACAAAAAAGGGAATCAGAAGCTGAGGAAAGAAAACTCCAGCTAGAAGCTGAAAGATTTCAAAAAGAGGCTGAGAATAAAAGACTTGAAAAAGAAGCTGAAAATAAAAGACTTGAAAAAGAAGCTGAAAATGAAAGACTTCAAAAAGAGGCTCAGGCTGAGGAAAGAAGATTACAGAGAGAGTCTGATGAGAGGAAAGAGAAAGCAAAAATGGAACATGAAGAAAAGGTCTTAGCTTTAGAGTTGGAAAAATTGAAATTGACGAGCATGAGTAATGGTAATGATTCAAACAAGGGTTCATCTTCTGGTAAGGCTAATAATGATACTTTTAAGATTAAGTTACCAACATTTAGTCCTTCCAGTGATGACATAATGTTCTATCTGGACAGATTTGAACAAGCATGTACAGCTCATAACATAGACAAAGCAAAATATGTTTATCAGTTATCAGGGATACTGACAGGTAAAGCTCTAAGTATATTAAATATGGTGGATGAACCTGACAAGAACAATTATGAGGTTGTCAGGGCCGCTTTGTTAAAGAAATATCAGCTTAACGAAGACGGCTATCGTCTACAATTTAAAAACATGTTACCTGAAAATGGAGTTGAATTCTCCGAGTTTATTGCAAGAATACGCATTACTTTCTCACGATGGGTTGAACTATCTAAGACGGAAAAAACTTATGAAGGCCTTATGGACTTAATACTTAGAGACAAAGTCATGTCGTCTGTCAATGAGTCTTTCCTTGCTTTCCTTCATGAACGTAAACCTAAAACAATAAAAGAAATGGAAGATTTCTGTTGCCAATACGTAACTGCGCACCCACACATAACCATGGGTAACTCTAAGGTGAAAGAAGGTTTACCAGTTGCTTCGGCAGCTCCGTATGGCCAAAACTTTGCTCGTAGATTCCAACAAAATTTTGATAGAAAGAGTAGCGGTAATTTCTGTCAAAATCATGGAAATCAATTTCATGGTGATTCTTCTTCGAAGAATTGGAGACAGCCTGATAGTACTCGTTACTATCACCCTAATAATTATAAGCATTTCAAAAGAGGATATGGTAATAGAGGTTATTCCTGCCGAAGACCTCAGAACCAAACAAATAGATGTTCGCATCAATGTGAACATGATAGTAATCGTGGAAACTGGAATTCGAACCAGGATAACAATTACAATAGAGACAATAATAACTGCAGAGATAATAATAACTCTGATAACTTCAGAGGTAATAATAGTCGGGGTAGATCTCAACACAAAAAAAGAGATATCAGCAGGCTAATGCTGTACAACAGGAAACTGAGGGAGCCTGTAATCATGTTGTTGATAGTAAAAACTTTGACGCTGTCACTGGTTCTGCTTTTGACTTTGAGAGAGCAAACAAATGCCCCCAATGCAGTACTTTATTCGAACCGGGTACCATAACTACTTTGAGTTGTGGTCACCCACTTCCCGCTCTTCCTGCTGCTGTTGCGCATGACGGGAGGGGTTCTTTAATTCTACATAAGGGTCTTGTTAATGATACTCCGGTCTCACTACTTTTCGATTCCGGATGCACCACTATTGGTGTTAGACAATCGCTTGTAGATCCATCTTGTGCTACAGGAAGGGTTATTAAATGTGTCACATTTGGCGGCACTCTAGAAAAATATCCTACTGCTGTAATTCGCATTGCCACTCCTTTCTTTACTGGAGATGTGCATGCTTGTCTCTTACCTAATCCTATTGCGGACCTTATTATTGGTCGTATTCACGGAGTTAGGGAGTGTACCCCACAGCAGATTGCTGCTTGGGAAGATAATAACATGCAAGCTACAAATGCAGTAGTTACAAGAGCACAAGCTCTACAAACACCCGAAACTTCACTGAATAGTGATAATGAAGTTGATAGCCAAGATAGTCACTTAGTAATCACTCGTGACTCTTTCATAAAATTGCAAGAAGAAGATCCTTCTTTAAAAAAATTCTTCGTTCTTGCGAAGAAAGGTGATCCGAATCAGGATACAAATAGAAAATCTTGGATTGCAATGAGAAACGGCGTACTTGTACGTATGGTACAAGATTCGACTACGTCGGCACATTCGCAAATTCTTGTTCCCAAGAGCATGAGAGTGCAAATATTACAACATGCTCATGACTCGCAATGTGCTGGACATATGGGTTTTGCCCGTACGAAGTCGAGAGTCCTTGCGGCTTTCTTTTGGCCTTTTGTCAATAAGGACATTCGTATTTACTGCCGATCATGCAAGGTATGTCAGGAGGTCAAATCTAGAGGACCACGACATGCTGCGCCTATCCAGGCTGCTGACATTCCTATTCGGCCGTTTCAGAAAATGGCCATAGATATTATTGGCCCTTTTAAGGTCAAGTCGGCCAGAGGACATCAGTTTATCCTTACATGTGTCGATATGTGCACACGTTGGCCAGAGGCTATTCCTCTTAAGAGCATATCTACTACAGATATCGCAGATGCTCTTTGGTTGATATTTTCTCGCTTGGGGTTCCCCAGAGAAATATTGTCAGACCATGGCACTCAACTCATATCTGACACTATGTCACAGGTAATGTCTGCCTTACATATTGAACGATCTCTCAGTAGTATCTACCATCCTATGTCTAATGGGTTAGTTGAGCGTCTGAATAGAACGCTCAAGACTTTGCTTGGTAAGATAACTGAAGATCATCCTCAAGATTGGGACAGGGTTTTACCCGCGGCTCTCTTTGCCTATAGAGAAGTCCCTAATGAACACACAGGATTTTCTCCCTTCGAACTTGTCTTTGGCGCGCGTCCACGCGGCCCTATGTCTTTATTACACGATCTCATCACTGCCGATGATATTAGCGATGAAACTCAATCCTCATATGAGTATGTCATTGCTCTTAGACAAAAGATCATTGAGGCATGTAAGCTAGCAACTGCTTCATCAGAAATTGCTAAAGAGAAGGCAAGACAGTTTGCTAACAAGAATAGATGTCTACGACAACTTTGTCCAGGTGACAAAGCATTCGTCCTACTCCCCAGTAGGGAAAATAGACTTCTTATTGCATGGAAAGGTCCGTATGCAATAGTCTCTCGGATTTCCGATGTTGACTATGTGGTCGATATTGGTGGAAAGCATAAAACTTTCCACATAAACATGCTTTCGGAATTTCACGAACGTCCGGACTATTTGCTGCCTATTTTCCAGGCAACGGATGATGCTCCTGCACCTCACGGTCATTATTCATCCCTGTCTGTCATACAGGATGAGGAATCTACCTTCTCTGATGTTAATCTTCCCCTTCCAGTGGTTCCATTACATTCCACGGAATCTTGGAAAAACGTTTCTGTTTCTCCTAATCTTTCTGGTGACGAACATCGACAAGTCTCGTCGATGTTACAAACATTTCAGGATGTTCTCACTGACATTCCTGGACACACAGATGTCATAGAACATGACATAATTCTTACCGACAATAATCCAATTAGGGTTAGGCCGTATCCTATTCCTATACACTTTCAGTCGCAGGTGGAAAAGGAATTGGATGAAATGATTCAATTAAATATAATTGAACCATCGACTTCACCATATTCTTCTTCCATGGTTATTGTCCGGAAGAAGGATAAGAACATACGAATTTGTGTTGATTATCGCAAATTGAATCAGGTCACAAAGTTCGATGCTGAACCGATGCCTTTGTTAGAAGATCTACTGATTAGACTTTCTAATTCTAGATTCTTCACTAAACTTGATTTGTCTAAAGGTTATTGGCAAGTGCCTTTAGCAGAGCATGCCAAACCTCTTACTGCTTTTTCTACACCTAGGGGTCTATTTCAATGGAATGTTATGCCTTTTGGTCTCATGAACGCCCCTGCCACTTTCGTTCGCATGATGCGTCGAATTCTGTCACATCGTTCGGATGTCATCGCATACTTAGATGACATCTGTCTCTTCAGTGATACCTGGGAAGATCACTATTTAGGGTTATATGACTTACTGTCCACTCTACGTGAGAATAATTTGACAGCGAAACCTTCTAAAGCTTTTGTTGGTTTTGGTGAAATCTCTTTCCTGGGTCATCGTGTTGGTCATGGTCTCTTGAAGACAGAAGACCACAATACTTCCAAAATACTGAACATCTCTGTTCCTAAAACGAAGAAATAAGTTAGGAGTCTCTTAGGTTTAATTCAATTTTATGGGAGATTTATTCCAAATTTATCTTCGATCATGGCACCTCTCTCAACATTGTTGAAGAAAGGTTCGCCTAATCTGGTCCGTTGGTCTGAAGAATGCCAATCTTCACTAGACCAAATCAAGAATATATTTTCTTCTCCTCCCATCTTAAGATTACCTACTCTTGATAGGACTTTTGTTCTTCGGAGTGATGCTTCATCCACTGGGATTGGAGCAGCACTGATGCAAGAATATGCAAATACTCTGCATCCTGTTATGTACATTTCTAGAAAACTAAATGCGGCAGAGAGGAACTACTCGGTTTTAGACCGTGAGTTGTTAGCGATGGTTTGGTCAATTCTAAAGCTACAAAGATTCCTCCTGGGCGCACATTTCATTCTAGAGACTGATCAGAAAGCTCTTACAGCTATTCAGACTAAGAATTTGAAGAGTTCGAGATCCACTCGATATGCTATAGCTCTTCAACCTTTTCACTTCACGGTACGAGCTATCCGTGGTGCGGATAATGTGATGGCTGACATTTTGTCTAGATGCCCACATGACTCCAACTAATACTTCTGTCCTATATTTCCATATATTACAGAGTCATAACACACCTATATTTCTACAATAGATTAGCACATCTGTACTTACTTTATATGTACACACTATCGTGCTTTGTTGTCATCTTCTTCTGTTCGTTTTTTAAGATGATAGAGGAGGACTGAGTAGTTAATATAAGGGCCGTTAGTTTACTAAACAGCCACAATTATTAATAATGTATTGTACCTTATGAAGCATATTAGTTATTAATTAGCATTATATTGCTTGTACTTTCTCAGAATGTCATTGTTGAGCTGAGGACTTACCTTACTAGTATCAAGCATGATGAGTTCTAGATTGTGTACTTACCCTCGGAATACCAGAGCATATGTCCTGGATCGTCATGTAGTTTAACTTTACTATGTACTTATGTCATTACATGTCAAAGAATGTACTATTTAAATTTTCCTATCAGATTTGTACATCCATTTTTAAAGACAATATTAGAGTATGCTGTTTAATGATGATTATGGTAACTTGCATACGTATATTGTGTTTACATGCTAACGTGATGTGTGTTGGTGACACCTCCCCGATGTGAATATTTTTTGAGACATATTTATTTTTCTGTTGAGGTATATCCTCACCAGACACTCTATATTTAGCCTCATGTTAGGCAATTTAATTAATTATCAGCGCATAATTCGTGCGTTTTGAGCCGCTTATCGCATGCTCTTTGATATTTAAAAAAAAATATGTTCCACATTTTTTTTTTTTTATCGGGAGGAGGTGGTGATATGTTGCGTGATAAATTCTCGCAACATCGTTTTATTACAATATCTATTTTATAACGCAAGGGCAACAACTGCTTGAAATTTATAGTCACTTTTCTCGGTAAGCATTTGTCTTCTCGCGTTGGTATTGAATGCAGTTAAGTTTTGAGCTGTGGTCTTTTTGCGCTGGACTGCGCATGACTGGTCTTGTTTTTTGGTCGATCGGTTTCCGCCCACCACTAGTGGAGTGAGCGATTTGAATGGCGAAAGAGATCCCTCGTTGAAGAGGGGATCTCCGCTATTTTTTGTTCTGTCAGGGATGTGTAGTCCTCTTAATGGATATTTCGTTTGTTCGAGATAATACCTCTAGTGTTTCCCACATGTCGGGAGGCGTGATATTTCTGTGTATTCCCTGAAGGCAAGGTAAATTGACTTTTTCATTAACTCTATCGATTTTGGGTCGTGAGCGATTTCGATTCATAGCCTGTCTTCGAAAGTCGTCGTCACGAGATGTTTTCCCAGCTCACATGTCGCTGTATTGTACTGCATCGGTTGATGCAGGTCCCAAGGACCATTACTTGCTACTTTGTTAAATGAACTAAGTTTGGAAAACCTTTATTATCTAGAGGATATTTTTGAGGACATTATTTATACTTCGGCAGACGTGTCTGTCTTGCTGAAGTCAGACTAAGGAGAGTGAACTGATCTCATACATCTGGTTATCTCCTGGCTGTTATAGAAAAGGATGGAGTTTTTTCACCTGACTACATTTACAGCACTATGAAATATAACATGCATCTGACTCATCATTGTAATGCTGTCTACCGTCTATTGCTGTATTGAATGTTGCTGTGATAATGACTGTTTGATGTGCCTACATATTCGCGTAACCATTTTGTAACTGTGGCGTCCACAATAAATAATGAAGAAAAACGTCAACGGCTGTTTCAAGAATCATTGACTTTATACGTCGTGAGTTTACTGACGTCCTATGTGGATTGCCCTGTTATTTTTGTATGAACATTGTTTTGACTGAACACATCTGCACACTACACAAAACCAGACATGCGGATACCATCCATCATCATATGGCATCACGCATCACCCACACTATAGTGATTTGACACCTATATTCGTTCGTAATACTCTTCATGTCAAATATGTGATACATCTGTCCATGTACTCATCTTGTACTCAGGCTGGGCGGATGTTATTATTTTTTATTGGATGGTCGACAGGAAACTAACTCATGATTGGTCTTGGGGTCTAACAGTCAGTTAAAAACTAACTACAAAATCTCTCTACCAAATTTATTATCACCAAGTGACGTTGACCAATCATACTTCTAGTTTAAGGACCTTCCGGTATAACTTGTATGAAAATCCATACAAGATTTAATGACAATGGACTCATGAGTACCATGACAAATGATGTCATTGGTTCACTAATCCGTGAAGTATCAACATCAATCTATATTAATTCTATTAATCTAAAATTGCGCACTGCCAACTATAGCAGACGACATCAATAAAAACACCGTAACACTGTGTCATGAAGTAATACAACACTTGACTGTGTAATGAACTAATAAGACACCTGACTGTTAAGAACTAATACACCTGACTGTGTCTTGAACTACTACAACACCTGACTGTGCCATGAACTAATACAACACCTGACTGTGTCGTGCACTAATACAACACATGACTGTGTCATAACTAATACACCTGACTGTGCCATGAACTAATACAACACCTGAATATGTCATGAACTAATGCAACACCTGACTGTATCATGATCTAGTACAACACCTGACTGTTATGAACTAATACACCTGGCTGTTTCATGATCTAATACAACACCTGACTGATATGAACTAATACACCTGACTGTGTCGTGCACTAATACAATATCTGACTGTGCAATAACTAATAAACCTGACTGTGTCATGAACTAATACCACACCTGACCGTGTCTTGAACTAATACAACACCTGACTGTATCATGACCTAATACAACACCTGACTTTATCATGAACTAATACAATACTTGACTGTTTAATGGACTAATTCAAAGGCTGACTGTTATGAACGAAAACACCTGACTGAGTCATGAACAAATACAAACCTGACTGTGTGATGAACTAATACAACACCTGACTGTTAAGAACTAATACATCTGACTGTGTCATGAACTAATACAACACCTGTCTGTGACATGAACTAATACAACACCTGACTGTGACATGAACTAATACAACACCTGACTGTGTCATGAACTAATACAACACCTGATTGTGTCCTGAACTAATACAACACCTGTCTGTGATATTAATTAATACAACACCTGACTTTGACATGAAATAATACAACACCTGTCTGTATCCTGAACTAATACAACACCTCTCTGTGACATTAACTAATACAACACCTGACTGTGACATGAACTAATACAACACATGACTGTGTCCTGAACTAATACAACACCTGACTGTGACATGAACTAATATAACACCTGTCTGTGATATGAACTAATACAACACCTGTCTGTTACATGAACTAATACAACACCTGTCTGCGTCATGAACTAATACAACACCTGTCTGTAACATTAACTAATACATCACCTGACTATGACATGACCTACTACAACACCTGACTGTGACATGAACTAATGCAACACCTGACTGTGACATGAACTAATACAACACCTGACTGTGACATGAAATAATACAACACCTGTCTGTGACATGAACTAATACAACACTTGTCTGTGACATGAACTAATACAACACATGTCTATGACATGAACTAATACAACACATGACTGTGACATGAACTAATACAACACCTGACTGTGATATGAACAAATACAACACCTGAATGTGATATGAACTAATACAACACCTGACTGTGACATGAACTAATACAACACCTGTCTGTGTCCTGAACTAATACAACACCTGTCTGTGACATGAACTAATACAACACCTGACTGTGATATGAACTAATACAATACCTGTCTGTAACATGAACTAATACAACACCTGTCTGTGACATGAACTAATACAACACCTGTCTGTGACATGAACTAATACAACACCTGTCTGTGACATGAACTAATACAACATCTGACTGTAACATGAACTAATACAACACCTGCCTGTGTCCTGAACTAATACAACACCTGTCTGTGACATGAACTAATACAACACCTGACTGTGACACGAACTAATACAACACCTGACTGTGACATGAACTAATACAAAACCTGACTGTGTCCTGAACTATTACAACACCTGTCTGTGTCATGAACTGATACAACACCTGACTGTGGCATGAACTAATACAACACTTGACAGTGTCATGAACTATTACAAAACCGCACTGTGTCATGACCTAATACAAAACTGGACTGTGTCTGGACTAATATGAAACCGGACTGTGTCATGAACTAATACAGCACATGACTGTGTCATGAACTAATACAGCACTTGACTGTGTCATGAACTAATACAACACCTGACTATATCAAAAACTAATACAACACTTGACTATATCATGAACTATTACAACACCTGTCTGTGTCATGAACTAATACAACACCTGACTGTGGCATAAACTAATACAACACTTGACTGCGTCATGAACTATTACAAAACCGCACTGCGTCATGACCTAATACAAAACTGGACTGTGTCATGGACTAATACGAAACCGGACTGTGTCATGAACTAATACAGCACATGACTGTGTCATGAACTAATACAACCCTTGACTATATCATGAAATAATACAACACCTGACTATATCATAAACTAATACAACACTTGACTGTGTCATGAACTAATACAACACCTGACTATATTATAAACTAATACAACACCTGACTATATCATAAACTAATAAAACACCTGACTATATCATAAACTAATATAAAACCTGACTATATCATAAACTAATACAACACTTGACTATGTCATAAACTAATACAACACTTGACTATATCATAAACTAATACAACACTTGACTATATCATAAACTAATACAACACTTGACTATATCATAAACTAACACAACACTTGACTATATCATAAACTAGTACAACACTTGATTATATCATAAACTAATACAACACTTGACTATATCATAAACTAATACAACACTTGACTATATCATAAACTAATACACCACTTAACTATATCATAAACTAATACAACACTTGACTGTGTCATGAACGAAGACAACACTTGACTATATCATAAACTAATACAACACCTGACTATATCATAAACTAATACAACACTTTACTTACTTACTTACTTAGTCGTTCCCCTTCTACCGTGAGGTGTAGAGGTTTAGAAGAGAGAGCGCCAGACCATTCTATCAGCTGTCTTCCTCCTGGCCTGGTTCCATTCTAGTCCTCGGTCCTTCAAAGATTGTCTAATGTTGTCCTCCCAGCGGACTCTGGGTCGTCCTGGAGGTCTGGATCCCTGGCTCTTTGTTTCCCATGCTTGTCGTGGTAGCCGATCTTCTCCCATTCTGCAGACATGGCCAAACCATCTTAGTTGGGACTGTTCTATTTGGGTCTGCAGCGGATGGGATTTTAGGCCTTGACGGATCGTCTGGTTGCGGACCATGTCTCTTCTTGTTACTTCACCACTTTCCTCAGATACCTCATTTCTGAGGTTTGGATCTGGCTTTTGTGGGTTGTAGTCATTGCCCACGACTCGCATCCATATGTCAAGACTGGGACATAGGTGGAGCGGTATACAGCCATCTTCGTTTTCTTACCAACCTCTTTCTTGCTGAGGAATCCTCGATTTATGGCCTGAAAAAGTCTCCCAGCCGCTGCTTTCGAGTGGCCAACTCTTCTTTGATGCCTCCCTTTCGGTCTATAATAGCTCCGAGATATTTAAAGTGGTCGACCTGCTCCAGGACCTGTTCTCCCAACTTAATCTGATGTTTTCTTTCTTCTCGTGATATCACCATGGATTTTGTTTTAGACCTGCTTATGACCATCCCTCTCTTCTCCAGCTCTTCCTTCCAGACTTGCAGGTTGGATTGGAGATGTGCCTCTGATTTAGCAATCAGGGCAACATCATCAGCAAATGCCAGCTCCGAAATATAGACCTGTCTCATCTTCCAGTACCCCACTGAATACTTTCTTGTTCTCTCCTTACATGCCTTGATGACAACACTTTACAATATCATAAACTAATACAACATCTGACTATATCATAAACTAATACAACACCTGACTATATCATAAACTAATACAACACTTGACTGTGTCATGAACGAAGACAACACCTGACTATATCATAAACTAATACAACACCTGACTATATCATAAACTAATACAACACTTGACTATATCATAAACTAATACAACACTTGACTATATCATAAACTAATACAACACTTGACTATATCATAAACTAATACAACACTTGACTATATCATAAACTAATACAACACTTGACTATATCATAAACTAATACAACACTTGACTATATCATAAACTAATACAACACTTGACTATATCATAAACTAATACAACACTTGACTGTGTCATGAACGAAGACAACACTTGGCTATATCATAAACTAATACAACACCTGACTATATCATAAACTAATACAACACCTGACTATATCATAAACTAATACAACACCTGACTATATCATAAACTAATACAACACTTGACTGTGTCATGAACGAAAACAACACCTGACTATATCATAAACTAATACAACACCTGACTATATCATAAACTAATACAACACCTGACTATATCATAAACTAATACAACACTTGACTATATCATAAACTAATACAACACTTGACTATATCATAAACTAATACAACACCTGACTATATCATAAACTAATACAACACTTGACTATATCATAAACTAATACAACACTTGACTATATCATAAACTAATACAACACCTGACTATATCATAAACTAATACAACACTTGACTATATCATAAACTAATACAACACCTGACTATATCATAAACTAATACAACACCTGACTATATCATAAAGTAATACAACACTTGACTATATCATAAACTAATACAACACCTGACTGTGTCATGAACTAAGACAACACTTGACTGTGTCATGAACGAAGACAACGCTTGACTGTGTCATGAACGAAGACAACACTTGACTGTGTCATGAACGAAGACAACACATGACTGTGTCATGAACTAATACAGCACATGACTGTGTCATGAACTAATACAACACTTGACTGTGTCATGAACGAAGACAAAACTTGACTGTGTCATGACCGAAGACAACACTTGACTGTGTCATGAACGAAGACAACACTTGACTGTGTCATGAACGAAGACAACACTTGACTGTGTCATGAACGAAGACAACACTTGACTGTGTCATGAACGAAGACAACACTTGACTGTGACATGAACGAAGACAACACTTGACTGTGTCATGAACGAAGACAACACTTGACTGTGACATGAACGAAGACAACACTTGACTGTGTCATGAACGAAGACAACACTTGACTGTGTCATGAACGAAGACAACACTTGACTGTGACATGAACGAAGACAACACTTGACTGTGACATGAACGAAGACAACACTTGACTGTGACATGAACGAAGACAACACTTGACTGTGTCGTGAACGAAGACAACACTTGACTGTGACATGAACGAAGACAACACTTGACTGTGACATGAACGAAGACAACACTTGACTGTGACATGAACGAAGACAACACTTGACTGTGTCGTGAACGAAGACAACACTTGACTGTGACATGAACGAAGACAACACTTGACTGTGTCGTGAACGAAGACAACACTTGACTGTGACATGAACGAAGACAACACTTGACTGTGTCGTGAACGAAGACAACACTTGACTGTGACATGAACGAAGACAACACTTGACTGTGTCGTGAACGAAGACAACACTTGACTGTGACATGAACGAAGACAACACTTGACTGTGTCATGAACGAAGACAACACTTGACTGTGACATGAACGAAGACAACACTTGACTGTGACATGAACGAAGACAACACTTGACTGTGACATGAACGAAGACAACACTTGACTGTGTCGTGAACGAAGACAACACTTGACTGTGACATGAACGAAGACAACACTTGACTGTGTCGTGAACGAAGACAACACTTGACTGTGACATGAACGAAGACAACACTGGTCCATAATGTATGTAAGGTTTGCTTTAATTCATTCTTCTTCTTCTTCGTTAGTCCTGACAAGGACGTTGGTTGCGTTGTGTCCGTTTACAGATAAGCTGCGATATTTGCGCCTTTCGGTCGACACATCCGGCTTCAGCACGGCATTTTGGGGACAGGGTTAGCCTTACCTCTTCGATCCGTACCCACTCAGCCAAACTGCAGTGATGCAGCCTGTTTCCAGGACCACCACTTGGAGGTGGAGTAGGGTCTTGGTCAGCTCTGGCTCGCTGACCCTGACACAAGCAGTCTAGCTCTTAATGTGTAAGAGTTCAGGAAAATGGTACACTAATATCAAAGTAAAATAAATACTTCTGTGTATAGGAATCTCAAGCAGTCTAAAACATACCGCAAGGTCTTTTATAATTGGACATGCGCCTTAATATAACAAATGGACCCTCAGGTTGAATGTGGCGTGCCTCATAAAAACGAGGCAAAATTTTATTTTTTAACAGTACATAGGGATAAAGGAAATATGGCCCTAAAATAATACAGCAGAAAAAAAAAGAACTAACAAACCTACAACACACACACACACACACACACACACACACACACACACACACACACACCCGCCCACACACACACACACACACACACGCACACAAACACCCGCCCGCCCGCCCACCCGCCCACACACACACAAAGTTTCACACAGCCGAAGTTACAACGAAAAAAGTATAAGGAGTTGATGACTGAGAAAAAAAAACACACAATTGGAAATGTTCTAGGTCTGAACTGATGACGGAGAAGTATGTTCCAATGATACCTGATTTATGTTCTAGGTCTGAACTGATGACGGAGAAGTATGTTCTAATGATACCTGATTTATGTTCTAGGTCTGAACTGATGACGGAGAAGTATGTTCCAATGATACCTGATTTATGTTCTAGGTCTGAACTGATGACGGAGAAGTATGTTCTAATGATACCTGGTTTATGTTCTAGGTCTGAACTGATGACGGAGAAGTATGTTCCAATGATACCTGATTTATGTTCTAGGTCTGAACTGATGACGGAGAAGGATGTTCCAATGATACCTGATTTATGTTCTAGGTCTGAACTGATGACGGAGAAGTATGTTCCAATGATACCTGATTTATGTTCTAGGTCTGAACTGATGACGGAGAAGTATGTTCCAATGATACCTGATTTATGTTCTAGGTCTGAACTGATGACGGAGAAGTATGTTCCAATGATACCTGATTTATGTTCTAGGTCTGAACTGATGACGGAGAAGTATGTTCCAATGATACCTGATTTATGTTCTAGGTCTGAACTGATGACGGAGAAGTATGTTCCAATGATACCTGATTTATGTTCTAGGTCTGAACTGATGACGGAGAAGTATGTTCCAATGATACCTGATTTATGTTCTACTGATACCTGATTGAATAGGATGTCTGGAAGAATAGACACTATATATTCTAATTCCGTTGACCGGTAATAAATGAAATAGCTGTGGACGTGTATTGGATAACATTTAACATTTCTACGTGTGAACTGACATGACATTACATCAAAAAGACTGACACTTCTCCAATCTTTGAGGCATTGAGGTAGTCAGGTAGTTCAGAAATATGGCACAATTACAACACTCAAGGTAAGGAGATAATCAAGAGGTTTAGAAATGTAACACATTCACAACACTCGAGGTGATGAGATAGTCAAGAGGTTTAGAAATGTAACACATTCACAGAAGTCACAGTGAGAAGATAGTCACGAGGTTTAGAAATGTAACACATTCACAACACTCAAGGTGAGGAGATAGTCACGAGGTTTAGAAATGTAACACAATCACAACACTCAAAGTGAAGAGATATTCAAGAGGTTTAGAAATGTAACACATTCACAACACTCAAGGTGAGGAGATAGTCAAGAGGTTTAGAAACGTAACACAATCACAACACTCGAGGTGAGGAGATAGGCACGAGGTTTAGAAATGTAACACAATCCCAACACTCGAGGTGAGGAGATAGTCAAGAGGTTTAGAAACGCAACACATTCACAACACTCAAGGTGAGGAGATATTCAAGAGGTTTAGAAATGTAACACATTCACAACACTCGAGGTGAGGAGATAGTCAAGAGGTTTAGAAACGTAACACAATCACAACACTCAAAGTGAGGAGATAGTCAAGAGGTTTAGAAATGTAACACATTCATAACCCTCGAGGTGAGGAGATAGTCAAGAGGTTTAGAAATGTGATGGTACAAGAATGACAATATAGAACTATGGTAACTTCACTGTGACAGTAGAAGAGTGAGAACATAGAACTATGGTAACCGACTAAATGTGACGCTAGACGAATGACAATATGGTAACTTGACTAAATGTGATGCTCGAAGAATGACAATACAGAACTATGGTAACTTGACTAAATGTTACGCTAGAAGAATGACAATACATAACTAAGGTAACGTGACTAAACAAGCTGTACAAATACGGACAGATATCTGTATCTGACACACAGAAAACAACACTTGTATAACTGTGTCTTATGTCTCAACTTTCGCCAGTAGTTCTGTCCACTCCATGACTACAGCACAAAGCATGCCTTTACACCACGTGACTAGTCCAGATTGATAAGATATTCCCTATAGATATAACCAACTTCGTGTGTCCACACAGCGGGACATTTCAGACTTGCCTATTTGGCTTTAGTAATTGCTTCATCACTTGTAATTAATCTGAATGGCTGAGTTGGTATCAAAACATCATTACTTAAAAGAAACAAACAAAATCCAATGAATGACCGTTTCCCTGGCTGTACTCCACAAACATATTGTGTGTGTGTGTAGTTCCCAGAAGTCTCTCAAGGACAAAGAACGAACAACTCTACAGTTCCCTCAGTTCAAGGTCACTAATATAAAGTTATGCCTGGGGCTGGCTAACTCATCACGTCACAGAAACCACACCCAGCAACAGCTTGTCAATGATTGGTACAGGCTTCTTGAATGGACATTTATAACACATAAGGAAGGGAAACCACGAGGCCTGTAAACAGTAAATTAATATGAGACAAACAAAAAGGTATGTTATCAGGCACTCGTAGGAGATAAAGAAGTAGAACACTAGACAACAGACATGAGTGGCTTACCCAGGATGTAAGCCACTCATGTCTGTTGTTTTTCTGTTGTCTAGTGTTCTACTTCTTTATTTCCTACGAGTGGCTGATAACATACCTTTTTGTTTGTCTCATATTAATTTACTTCTTGAATGGAACCAGGGTTGCCAATTTGGCTTTTCTGACGTCAAATTCCACAAACCTGGCTGTGTTTTAATTAGTTTTTTTTTTGTTTTTTTTTTTTTTGTAATTGGTACAAAATTCGTTCGGCTTTTTCGCGATGTTTTTTTTTTAAATTGGTTGCCGTCAAAAAATTGTGTTTGGCTTTTTGGCACGTTTTTTTTTTTTTTAATTTGTTGGCGTCAAAAAATTGTGTTTCGCTTTTTGGCGCTTTTGTTTTTTTGGTGTACGTTTTTTTTTTAACATGCTAAAATTACTTGGTATGAAAGCAGTGTAAAATAAGAAATACAATACATAAAGACTGAAGCTAATATAAATGACATCCCATTATCTACGGTCATACAGATTGAAGCTAATATAAATGACATTCCATTATCTACGGTCATACAGATTGAAGCTAATATAAATGACATCCCATTATCTACGGTCATACAGATTGAAGCTAATATAAATGACATCCCATTATCTACGGTCATACAGATTGAAGCTAATATAAATGACATCCCATTATCTACGGTCATACAGATTGAAGCTAATATAAATGACATCCCATTATCTACGGTCATACAGACTGAAGCTAATATAAATGACATCCCACTATCTACGGTCATACAGATTGAAGCTAATATAAATGACATTCCATTATCTACGGTCATACAGATTGAAGCTAATATAAATGACATCCCATTATCTACGGTCATACAGACTGAAGCTAATATAAATGACATCCCATTATCTACGGCCATACAGATATCTAGGCTACCGTTTCAATCTCCTTATACAATAAAATCTGGTTGTGAACGGGGAAGGTATGTGTTTCTAGCAGGATAGCCACGAAAGTGGCCAGATAAAAATGTCATAAGAACAAAGATATAGAAGCAATTTCAGAAGGACAATAAGTTATATCTGAAACAAATGTGACATGTTTAGCCAGAGGCACGAGGGGGGGAAAAAAAAGCTCTTTGTTAATTGGACTGAAAAAAAAAAATATTTCTAACTTTTCTGGATTACAATATAGTATGACCACAAAGATATCGCGAGCCTCCGTAATAGAGTTGTCGTTTGGACGAGAGATCATAACCGTCGCAGCTGCGTGGAAAAGTAATTAGGGAGTCTGAAAACAAAATTTCTTATCGCGGTTAATTTGGCAGTCAAAAAATTAAGAAACTTTCAGTAGTCTTCGAAATGTTCTCAACCAGACAATGGTCTCTTTCAGCAAAGCAAATCTGATCCTCACAGTCTGTACAGTGAACTATTCTTGCCCCAGCACAGTCTTCGGCACAGAAAGTGTGATGTCAGTGGGCAGAAAAATATCATTCACTGAGTTGATTTTGGTTTTAAGTTCTGTGATAAATTCCTACAGCAGAATGAGTGTATTGAGGCCTATCAAGAAATAGAAAATGTCACGGCATTCTATGCTATAAGAATCTCTCAGTCAAGTCAGACGTAGACTTCTCTCAGCGAGAGATACTTTTCATGGCCTGTCAAAACTGAGTCCTATGATAATTTTGAACCAGCTTCAAGGCCCCCATTTTCAGAGTAACGTTTCATACACATTGTAGAAAACAACATTATCATATTAGAAGGGCAATACAGAAAACAAGATTATCATATTAGAAGAGCAATACAGAAAATAAGTGGTTATCATTTCTGATGCTTCACCATCCAGGAGTTCTGAGAAATATTCTTTCCATCTTTCCATTACTTCCTTCGGGGCAGTAAGCAATTTGACTTGCTTGTCCTTTATAAATTTGAGAGGGCATTGTTTTCCCTTCCTCATGTTCTTTAGGGTCTTATAGAACAATTTCTGGTTTTCTTGCTCATCTTTTTCTAGCTTTTCTCCTAATTCTTCCCAGGACTTCTGTTTTTCTGCTAGCACCTTGTTCTTTGCTTCTGTTCTGAGTGTCACATATTCTCTATATTTCTCCATTTGTCTTGTTGTGTTTTTAGCTCCTAAGTATTGTTTCCATGCCATTTTCTTCCCTCTTATTTTCTCTTTGACTTCCTCTGTCCACCAAGGTGTCCTCTTTCTCTGGTTCCCAAGTCGGACTTCACCACATGCTCTGCAGCAGCTGTCTTTATGATGTCCTTGAGTTTAAGCCAGAGGGTTTCCAAGTCATCAGGTTGTTCTTCTGTGCTGCTCACCGCTGCAGCAATAAGCCCCTGATATCTGGTCTTAATTTCTGGCTCTCTCAGCTTGTAGGTCTTAATGCTCATTTCTTTCGTTCATTTACTTAGTTTCTTGCGTGATGTTGGGCAGTTCCTAGGCTGAGCAACTCTTTCATTTGTTCTTTTGATTGTAAGCATTTCACTTTCGTTCATTTACTTAGTTTCTTGTCGTGATGGTAGCTCTGAGCATGTAGCGAAAGGTTTTCCTATTATGATAATAGTGGTAGAGCAGAAGTAGAATCTCTCTCCAGAAAGTATGAAGTTCCAGTGCCCGAGAAGTACACTGGTATCACAAGTGAGTTACAGCTGTGAATACTCTGAGCTGGACAACAGATTTAGGCTGCAGAAGTATAAGTTGCTACTTTCGCTATAGTAACCCTATGTGATAATATAATTAAATTTGAAAAGGTAACTCAAAATTTAACAGTTAAAAATTTAACAAGTCAAATGAGTACAATTTCATAATTTATTATGTACATCTATATATTCTTGTAATGAGAAATGGGTGTTGGAAGATGGTAAAATGAATGATTATTATAGTTACAAATTAAAATAAACAAGCGAAAAAGTCTTGGATTTATCTTCCACTGAAATTACACAAAAGTTTGTCACAGTATCTCTTTGATAACTCTGGCTATCTAGTTCTCATCATAGACAGTCGTTTTAGAAACTGCTCACAGGATTTGGTGGATTGTATACACATAACACTCATCTGATATTGTTCGAGGTTCCTGAGACACACTGATGATCAGGAAGAATTTCCTTCAGCCCACCCTATAACTACGGGGGAACTAAGGTGTTGAAGATTGGTTGACCTCTAGGCTTCAGTTAGCAGGATCAACGGTCTTCAAGTCTTTAGTTTCTCGATCAGGAATGATCATAAACATTGATCATAAACCTGGAACAAAAGGTAATAGGTGGCCATGGTGTTCCAACAATCTCACCACCCACTGCTGTTCATGATGCGACCATGTCTTCAGTGTTTGTATATAAATGAATGAATCATGGTAGTATGTTACAGAGATAGCATGATAAGATAATGTACACTGTGCAGAATTAACAAAATACATGAATAAATCACATGTTATGATACATGGGTACGTTATAACCTTTGCCTTCCACTTATGGATGTCAAGTCACTTATGTACTTGCTGGTATGTCGTAAGCTTCCAGGCAAGAACTAGCCATGATATATTTGGCTAACCAATTAATGGTTATGCTTCCTGACAATGCCGGTGAAGGTTATCTCTGGTTAGCGTCATTCCCTTTTTATCATGTCTGATACAATCAAATCGTAAATAACATCTGAAATAAAATGATATTAGTCATACATATATCTTTAATAAACTTACATACCCTCTTAGGGTTTATAAGCTCACGGTGAGACTGTTTTGGCTGAATTTAATCTGCTCTGCATGCAGCGTGAAAATAGAACTTTTCTTGCAGATGCTGTCTTCCAGTTTCTCACTTTGGCTTCTGGATTTGGTGTATGTGATTTTCAACGCGCCGCTCTGTCCTTATATTTCAGTCTCTCGCCCGTACGAGAAAGCACCTGTAAAAGTCCCAAAAGATTTTCGTTTCATCTCCTGGTTTGAGGCGATTTGAGGCGATCTGTGCTTTTCCTGTACTTGTTTTTTTCTTCTGTTCACTACACACTTATATCCTTCCTTCCTTCCTAGGTATCATTTCCTTTTCCCCATGTGAGGCTTTCATTATATCCAATTTATATTTAAATCCGTTTAGGCATGTAGTTATAATAAATTTTTACAGATTATTAGCTAACTTTTAGCAGATGTGATGAAGGTGAAAAATATTAATTATCTTTAAAACTATTTATATTTGAATAATATCCTTTTGGATATAATTCCTAGTCTATCTCCTTTGTTGAGTTATTTTTATTTAATATTATTCCAACCAGGCGTTTTCTTGTAGTTCTAAATTTAATTTCCTGTAAATGCAAACTTTGAAAGTCCGCCATACATTCCTATATTAGCTATTTCCTCATTCTTCAGTACCTTCTGGCTTAAACATATTTCACATTTTTTCCGCCTACTTCAAACTTCAAAGAAAGACCACCGCTTTGTCCTTGCGCTGTGTGTGTGTGCGCGCTGTGGGCGTGCGTGTCGCGCTACAACGAGCAAGTGGTACAAAATCTCGCTACAGAGCATGATAATTTCATCTAGGCAGTCATCCACTGTCCTTTGAAGCAGCTCGAAGAATTCCTCCTTGACCTCTGCTCTCTCATCCTCATTTGGCCCATACACTATGACCAGGTTGACTATGATTTCTCCTTCTTTTAGTTTTACAACCATAATGCGCTCTGAGACAAAGTTCCATCCCTTGATATTATCTTTTTGGTTTTTGGCCACAATGCAACCCACGCCCCCTTTAGCTCTTTCAGATGTGGGTACACCACTGTAGAGCAGCGTGTTGCCAGAGATCCATGACTCCTAGAATCAGTCCGGTTTTCTCTCTTGTAGTTCTCATAATCAAAAGTTTAAAGATAACAGGTGATTGGCCTGTTGTGCCTTTGCATGGTGGAGGAGCTGAACAAATTGTGAGATTCCAGGACAAAATACCACAAAAGATGAACAAACTGAGACATTCCAGGATAAATTACCACAACAGCTGAACAAATTGTGAGATTCCAGGACAAAATACCACAAAAGATGAACAAACTGAGACATTCCAGGATAAGTTACCACAACAGCTGAACAAATTGTGAGATTCCAGGACAAAATACCACAAAAGATGAACAAACTGAGACATTCCAGGATCAATTACCACAACAGCTGAACAAATTGTGAGATTCCAAGACAAAATACCACAAAAGATGAACAAACTGAGACATTCCAGGATAAATTACCACAACAGCTGAACAAATTGTGAGATTCCAGGACAAAATACCACAAAAGATGAACAAACTGAGACATTCCAGGATAAATTACCACAACAGCTGAACAAATTGTGAGATTCCAGGACAAAATACCACAAAAGATGAACAAACTGAGACATTCCAGGATAAATGACCACAACAGCTGAACAAATTGTGAGATTCCAGGACAAAATACCACAAAAGATGAACAAACTGAGACATTCCAGGATAAATTACCACAACAGCTGAACAAATTGTGAGATTCCAGGACAAGATACCACAAAAGATGAACAAACTGAGACATTCCAGGATAAATTACCACAACAGCTGAACAAATTGTGAGATTCCAGGACAAAATACCACAAAAGATGAACAAACTGAGACATTCCAGGATAAATTACCACAACAGCTGAACAAATTGTGAGATTCCAGGACAAAATACCACAAAAGATGAAGAAATTGTGATATTTCTCTACGTGATGACAACAAGGAAACAATAAATTGACATCTCAAATATTTCTCCATGTTACGACAACAAGGAAACAGTAAATTGACATCTCAAACATTTCTCCATGTGATGACAACAAGGACAAAAAAACCACACAAATGTACATTCTCAGAATCTCCCCACAACTCAGCATCTCACTTCAATATTTTTGCTTACATTCAAAATAAGAACACAAATGCTGACAAAGAGTTGAGAAATTGATACCAAACTTTTTATATTTTGATAGGATTTTTGTCTGGTAAGACCCACCAAGGTAATCCCACAAATCCTGTCTTCACCTTGTATATTTACACAGACATGTCCAACATTTCCAGACATGATACTAACATTTTATTTACCTCAATATTCTTTCAAATATGCAGGTAGAAATAAACACACTTCTGCAGACATATTTACAACAAGACACTTGAAGACCAACTGTTAGTGTTACGTATATGGACACATATAAAGTCACAAACCTAGACACATATAAATACCCACAAAATATTAATATACTAAAATTGAAAGTTACATACACAATTAAACACCCAACAAATGTACATATATAGGTACACCACCAATTTTCCAGAACTGGATGGTCCGATACCTCTTTTAATAATGAACAAATTACGAGGCTGATTGAACTGTTGAAAACACTGGATCAAGATGTTTGTGTGTAAAGGCTGTGTGACATCTGAGTTAAAGATGCTTGTGTGTGAAGGCTGTGTGACATCTGAGTTAAAGATGCTTGTGTGTGAAGGCTGTGTGACATCTGAGGTCAAGATGTTTGTGTGTGAAGGCTGTGTGACATCTGAGGTAAAGATGTTTTTGTGTGAAGGCTGTGTGACATCTGAGGTAAAGATGTTTGTGTGTGAAGGCTGTGTGACATCTGAGGTAAAGATGTTTGTGTGCGAAGGCTGTGTGACATCTGAGGTAAAGATGTTTTTGTGTGAAGGCTGTGTGACATCTGAGGTAAAGATGTTTGTGTGTGCAGGCTGTGTGACATCGGAGGTAATGATGTTTGTGTGAGAAGGCTGTGTGACATCTGAGGTAATGATGTTTGTGTGTGAAGGCTGTGTGACATCTGAGGTAAAGGTGTTTGTGTGTGAAAGCTGTGTGACATCTGAGGTAAAGATGTTTGTATGTGAAGGCTGTGTGACATCTGAGGTAATGGTTTGCCAGCTGTTTATGATATAAAGAAGCAAAGGAACAAAATACAGAAACTTTATAGAGACAGAGATTCCAACAAGAAATAGAAAAAATATGACAGATGGTCAGAGTGCTCAGCATGACCTAGTGATGATGGACAGGTTTTGACAACATCTCAGTGATGCAGTGGACTTGTTGGTTGGCATGTTAATGACACCATCCCAGTTGTTATTATAAAGAACTTAAGTTTGTGTGATGATAGTGAGGTATGGCTTCACAGGTGTCAGAAATGTCATGTAATTTCTGTGTCAGGTGTGCAGAAAAAGATTTGATCATTTTTATTGACATTTAATATTTGTTACATTTAAGTCATATTCCCACTGGTAAATTCTGTTCCAACTATACAGCTGAGGTTCAAGCTCTAGAGCAAGCTGCAAATATGATTTATAACACCAACTCTGACTGCTACCAGGTAGTCTGTACTGCAAGCTCTCAAGGGTGGTAAACTCCCACATCTGAGAAATGAACTAAGCAAGGTAGCTGCCAAAGGGCAAACCATACTTCAGTAGGTACCATCTCATTGTGGTGTACCCGGAAATGAAAAGGCAGATAAACTTGTAAAAAAGGGAGGAGAATGTGAACAAGAAGATAATGAAATCACATAATTTGAGACAAAGAGAACTATCCAGGCTATCAGAAGAGAACACAATCAGCCCAACGACGACTACCACACTCTTGACCAGCAGGGATGGATCACCATTCTTCGCCTCAGGACAGGGCATAACAAACTGAATAAACACATGTACAAGCTACGATTGTCTGCTTCACCACTGTGCACAAGTGGATTAAACGAACAAACTGCTGAACATGTTCTACAGGATTGTCTTCTGTACGACCAGTTAAGAAAGATATACTGGCCCAATGATTCACAAAGCTGTATGGAGCTAAAGAGGAACTCCAGACAATGGTTGAATTCATCATGAGAACTCGTCTGACGGTATAAACATCAAAGATGCGATCACAAGAAGAATAAGTTACATTTAAGTATCTGGCAGTCAGTGTGCTTTAGGTGCAGCGCAGGTGTATAAACTGTAGGTGAAAGGTGTAATGTTAAAATATTATTAAGTGACCTCTGTTGGTGCAGGAAAACAGATAATCCAACAAGGCTTAAGACCAAGGATGCAGACAAATTGGTGGTGTTCATGAATTCAAACTGACAGCAGCTTTAACTCTACAACTTCTGACTTGACACTATCAAACAGGTAACACATTGGCATTTATCATTTAAAGACAACCATAAAAAGATCTTTAATTTTTTTATAAATGTTAATTTCCAGATGTTTATATCTGACACAACTGGTCTGCTATCATAAAGGTTACATTACATGCACCAAAAATCATTTTGAAATACACCTTAAAGCTGTAAACTGTTCTGAAATGTCAATATGAACATTAAAATGTTTTATTCTCAGAGTTTTACATTTCTCACTCACCGTCTTCAAACACGTATAACCATGCACCATATTTTTTTATTTTAGTAATTTTTCCCATTTCAAAGGTGAAAGGAAGACCTTTCTTGCGATGCCAATATTTTGATACCTCAAACATTTTGACACTTTCGCCGTCATCATCATCATCTGACACTTGATATTATTATTGACAACGAAAATAACATGGGATAATTATTCTTAAGTAATAGTCAGTCAAATAAATAACAGAAATAAAATAATATTTAAAAAAAATAAAGCTTGAACAGGAGGGATTAAACCAACACGTTCTCACACACACACACACACACACACACACACACACACACACACACACACACACACACACACACACACACACACACACACACACACACACACACACACACACACACACACACACACACACACACACACACACACACACACACACACACACACACACACACACACACACACACACACACACACACACACACACACACACACACACACACACACACACACACACACACACACACACACACACACACACACACACACACACACACCCACACACACACACACACACACACACACACACACACACACACACACACACACACACACACACACACACACACACACACACACACACACACACACACACACACACACACACACACACACACACACACACACACACACACACAAACACACACACACACACACACACACACACACACACACTAGCAATATATTCACAGTCTTCCACCAAACCTTTCAGATTATTCAAGTGCCTGTAGAAATGTGAAGACAAGAAGAATTAAACCAACAAGTTGGCTGACAAGCAGAAACTGGTATCAATTTCTCTCCACAATCCAAACAAGGTCTAGTACGGCACAATTATGTAACAAATAGGTTATTATGTGACCGAGCTGGTGATGGTCCCTGTCCAATCCTAACTATAACTAGGTGACTGAGGCAGGCCTAGTTATCTATTATTTACTTTGTTTCTTTCCTCCAAGTGAGACTATTTCTCCTACTGGCCCCCTTGTTCCGCCAGAGATGATGATTGCTCAACTAGTAACACTTGCCCAATTCTCAGACACAATATACGAGTACTACTCTAATTATGGTCGATCACACTTGTTCACGAACAGAGCTTGTGGCTTGTCTCTCTTACTCATATGCTCTAGTGGACACAGAGATTTCTAACTTCATTCACGGCAACTTATTTGTCAACTTACTTTTTTTTTTATAACTGAAACTGTCCCTGTCAATATTATAACCTAAATTTAGATCTGTTAATGTTTCATTTATTGTACCTGTTGTCTTGTCCAATACTGCTGACCATACAAATCTGAAAATATGACATCTATTTATTGCTGACCATACAAATCTGAAAATCTGACATCTATCTGGCTGGTTTTTAATTCAGTTTGTACCAAGTTAAATTTCAAAATCTGGCAACAGACTAGACAATAATGGCTGACAACATGAGATAATGTCTTCACAACGGTAAATCTGTACTTGGCTAACATCCATACAAATCAACCACTGAATCAGCTAACATCTGTATGTAGTTACTACTGTATAAGCCAACATCTGTACATAGTTACTATGAATGAGCCAACATCTGTACATAGTTAATACTGAATAAGCCAACATCTGTACACAGCTACTACTGAAAAAGCCAATATCTGTATGTCATTACTACTGAATGAGCCAACATCTGTATGTCATTACTACTGAAAATGCCAATATCTGTATGTAGTTACTACTGAATCAGCCAACATCTGTATATCATTACTACTGAATGAGCCAACATCTGTATGTCATTACTACTGAATGAGCCAACATCTGTATGTCATTACTACTGAAGGAGCCAACATATGTATGTCATTACTACTGAATGAGCCAACATCTGTATGTCATTACTACTGAAACAGCCAATATCTGTATGTCGTTACTACTGAATGAGCCAACATCTGTATACAGCTACTACTGAAAAAGCTAATATCTGTATGTCATTACTACTGAATGAGCCAACATCTGTATATCATTACTACTGAAAAATCCAATATCTGTATGTCATTACTACTGAATGAGCCAACATCTGTTTGTCATTACTACTGAATGAGCCAACATCTGTATGTCATTACTACTGAAAAATCCAATATCTGTATGTCATTACTACTGAATGAGCCAACATATGTATGTCATTACTACTGAAAAAGCCAATATCTGTATGTAGTTACTACTGAAAAATCCAATATCTGTATGCCATTACTACTGAGTGAGCCAACATCTGTATGTCATAACTACTGAATGAGCCAACATCTGTATGTCATTACTACTGAAAAAGCCAATATCTGTATGTCATTACTACTGAATGAGCCAACATCTGTATGTCATTACTACTGAATGAGCCAACATCTGTTTGTCATTACTACTGAAAAAGCCAATATCTGTATGTTGTTACTACTGAATGAGCCAACATCTGTATACAGCTACTACTGAAAAAGCCAATATCTGTATGTTGTTACTACTGAATGAGCCAACATCTGTATGTCATTACTACTGAATGAGCCAACATCTGTTTGTCATTACTACTGAATGAGCCAACATCTGTATGTCATTACTACTGAAAAAGCCAATATCTGTATGTCATTACTACTGAATGAGCCAACATCTGTACATAGTTACTACTAAATGAGCCAACATCTGTACACAGCTACTACTGAAAAAGCAAATATCTGTATGTCATTACTACTGAATGAGCCAACATCTGTATGTCATTACTACTGAATGAGCCAACATCTGTATATAGTTACTACTGAAAAAGCCAATATCTGTATGTAGTTACTACTGAAAAAGCCAATATCTGTATGTTGTTACTACTAATGAGCCAACATCTGTGTGTTATTACTACTGAAAAAGCCAATATATGTATGTAGTTACTACTGAAAAAGCCAATATCTAAATGTCATTACTACTGAAAAAGCCATTATCTGTATGTCATTACTACTGAATGAGCCAACATCTGTACATAGTTACTACTGAATGAGCCAACATCTGTACACAGCTACTACTGAAAAAGCCAATATCTGTATGTTGTTACTACTGAATGAGCCAACATCTGTATGTCATTACTACTGAATGAGCCAACATATGTATGTCATTACTACTGAATGAGCCAATATCTATGTAGTTACTACTGAATGAGCCAACATCTGTACATAGTTACTACTGAATGAGCCAACATCTGTACACAGCTACTACTGAAAAAGCCAATATCTGTATGTCATTACTATTGAATGAGCCAACATCTGTACATAGTTACTACTGAATGAGCCAACATCTGTACACAGCTACTACTGAAAAGCCAATATATGTATGTCATTACTACTGAATGAGCCAACATCTGTATGTTGTTACTACTGAAAAAGCTAATATCTGTATGTCATTACTACTGAATGAGCCAACATATGTACATAGTTACTACTGAATGAGCCAACATCTGTACACAGCTACAACTGAAAAAGCCAATATCTGTTTGTCATTACTACTGAATGAGCCAACATCTGTATGTCATTACTACTGAATGAGCCAACATCTGTATGTCATTAGTACTGAAAAAGCCAATATCTGTATGTCATTACTACTGAATGAGCCAACATCTGTGCATAGTTACTACTGAATGAGCCAACATCTGTACATAGTTACTACTGAATGAGCCTACATCTGTACACAGCTACTACTGAAAAAGCCAATATCTGTATGTCGTTACTACTGAATGAGCCAACATCTGTACATAGTTACTATTGAATGAGCCAACATCTGTACACAGCTACTACTGAAAAAGCCAATATCTGTATGTCATTACTACTGAATAAGCCAACATCTGCATGTCATTAGTACTGAAAAAGCCAATATCTGTATGTCATTACTACTGAATGAGCCAACATCTGTACATAGTTACTACTGAATGAGCCAACATCTGTATATAGTTACTACTGAATGAGCCAACATATGTATGTAGTTACTACTGAATGAGCCAACATCTGTATGCAGTTACTACTGAATGAGTCAACATCTGTACATAGTTACTACTGAATGAGTCAACATCTGTACATAGTTACTACTGAATGAGCCAACATCTGTACATAGTTACTACTGAATGAGTCAACATCTGTACATAGTTACTACTGAATGAGCCAACATCTGTACATAGTTACTACTGAATGAGTCAACATCTGTACATAGTTACTACTGAATGAGTCAACATCTGTACATAGTTACTACTGAATGAGTCAACATATGTACATAGTTACTACTGAATGAGTCAACATATGTACATAGTTACTACTGAATGAGCCAACATCTGTATGTAGTTACTACTGAATGAGCCAACATCTGTATGTAGTTCATACTGAATGAGCCAACATCTGTATGTAGTTCATACTGAATGAGCCAACATCTATATGTAGTTCATACTGAATGAGCCAACATCTGTATGTAGTTACTACTGAATGAGCCAACATCTGTATGTAGTTCTTACTGAATGAGCCAACATATGTATGTAGTTCATACTGAATGAGCCAACATCTGTATGTAGTTCATACTGAATGAGCCAACATCTGTACATAGTTCATACCGAATGAGCCAACATCTGTATGTAGTTACTACTGAATGAGCCTACATCTGTATGTAGTTACTACTGAATGAGCCAACATCATCTGACATCTTGTTGGTCATGAAGGGATGACTAAGGGTCAGGCTGCACATGGGGGCCTACAGCTTCATCATGTACTCGTACAATAAAGAGCTACATAAAGTTTCATTGTCATACGTCATGTATTGTTTTGGCACTGGCTTCCTGTGTAATATATCATGTATTGTTTTGGCACTGGCTTCCTGTGTAATATATCATGTATTGTTTTGGCACTGGCTTCCTGTGTAATATATCATGTATTGTTTTGGCACTGGCTTCCTGTGTAATATATCATGTATTGTTTTGGCACTGGCTTCCTGTGTAATATATCATGTATTGTTTTGGCACTGGCTTCCTGTGTAATATATCATGTATTGTTTTGGCACTGGCTTCCTGTGTAATATATCATGTATTGTTTTGGCACTGGCTTCCTGTGTAATATATCATGTATTGTTTTGGCACTGGCTTCCTGTGTAATTTGCCAATGTCCCCACGCCAGACCTGCCCCAGAATACACAATTTAGTGCCCTTAACAAAGAGATATAAGCAATTGAAGTGGAAATAGGCTTCCTTTGAGATTAATGGGAAACAATTTTAACATATTCATATATTCTTTCATGTCTTATGACATAATTAGAGATGGTTTTGTGTTGTTTGTGTAGATTGTAAGCTGATACATTCTTTGATAGTTGAATGTTGTTTGTGTAGATTGTAAGCTGATACATTCTTTGATAGTTGAGTGTGTTTGTGTAGATTGTTAGCTGATACATTCTTTGACAGTTGAGTGTTGTTTGTGTAGATTGAAAGCTGATACATTCTTTGACAGTTGAGTGTTGTATGTGTAGATTGTAAGCTGCTACATTCTTTGACAGTTGAGAATTGTATATGCAGATTGAAAGCTGATACATTCTTTGACAGCTGAGTGTTGTTTGTGTAGATTGTAAGCTGATACATTCTTTGACAGTTGAGTATTGTTTGTGTAGATTGTTAGCTGATACATTCTTTGACAGTTGAGTGTTGTTTGTGTAGATTGAAAGCTGATACATTCTTTGACAGTTGAGTGTTGTATGTGTAGATTGTTAGCTGATACATTCTTTGACAGTTGAGTATTGTTTGTGTAGATTGTTAGCTGATACATTCTTTGACAGTTGAGTATTGTTTGTGTAGATTGTTAGCTGATACATTCTTTGACAGTTGAGTGTTGTTTGTGTAGATTGTTAGCTGATACATTCTTTGACAGTTGAGTGTTGTTTGTGTAGATTGTAAGCTGATACATTCTTTGACAGTTGAGTGTTGTTTGTGTAGATTGTAAGCTGATACATTCTTTGACAGTTGAGTGTTGTTTGTGTAGATTGAAAGCTGATACCCTCTTTGACAATTGAGTGTTGTTTGTGTAGATTGTAAGCTGATACCCTCTTTGACAGTTGAGTGTTGTTTGTGTAGATTGAAAGCTGATACCCTCTTTGACAGTTGAGTGTTGTTTGTGTAGATTGTAAGCTGATACCCTCTTTGACAATTCAGTGTTGTTTGTAAGTTGATTTGTGACAGAAAATGTTCTTGTAAATCCTGAGAGCCTGGGGCAAATTTAGAGGGGAGTATTTTTGATGTGTTACACTGATATGGGAGATAACGGCAGTGGTGGCCCTGTGCTCCTGAAGGAAAAATCATGAGTCTATCATGTGACACACAGGATGAGACTAACCTGTCATGTGACACACAGGATGAGACTAACCTGTCATGTGACACACACTAAAACACAGGATCAGACTAACCTGTTAGAAAACTGAGCATGTGTGTCTTGAATGAGACTGACCTGTCAAAAAAGGTGAACACATGTGCCGTGAACGAGACTAACCTGTCAGAAAGGTGAACATGTGTGTCTTGTTTCAGTTTATCTAACATTAGAACACAGACATTTATCAGAGATACTGTAAGTAGTGTCAGCATGTCCCTCAAGTCATTCTGCCGCAGTCAGAACTTCTTTGTATTTGCATATAACCACAGGTCCTCTTGAGAAAAACATAAGTTGTTACACCTCATCTATCAAACACCTGACAGTATCTCATATTTGTATCATTAATTACTGCTACCTCTCCCCATGTAATCAGCCTTTGTGAACCAGCTTTCTCAAGTCTAACAGCTTTCTAAAGCAAGTCCAGGCATTGTCAGTTGGATAAGAACTGTGAATGTGTCAATAAAAATCTGGCCAACAAATCAACATCTGTGCGACGAAGAGACAAGCCCAGCTTTCACACTGAAAGTAAATCTCGTGCTAACTCTGTATACAAATGAGAAAAACAAAATATATAGATATGACAAAAATTACAGGGAAAAATGCTTCAATTCTCACCTGACGCCACCTGTAGCAGTTGAAGAAAGAGGAGAGTGTGTTCATGCACATTCTTTCCAAATAATTTGTCTGGACATTAATTCAGCACTAACCTTCTCTGGACATTAATTCAGCACTAACCTTCTCTGGACCTTAATTCAGCACTAACCTTCTCTGGACATTAACTCAGCATTAACTAAATGATACTTCCTGGTATCAACCCCTGTCTGGCCTGTCAATGTTTTCACAGCCACAGCTTCTGTCATGTGTGGAAGCAAGGCTGGGAAGCACGGACCAATGTGCTCAAGACAAAATACATAATACACATACAAACTCAAACAGTGATTATACAAACTCAATCAGTGCACATACAAACTCACAGTGCATGTATACATTCACTCAAACAGTGCACATACAAACACTGCATGTATACATTCACTCAAACAGTGCACATACAAACACTGCATGTATACATTCACTTAAACAGTGCACATACAAACATTGCATGTATACATTCACTCAAACAGTGCACATACAAACTCTAACAATACCAGAATATAGAGAGCTTTATACAGAGCCAGCACTAGGTTTTGTCACGATGGTGCGAGGTCTTGTGATGGTGCACTCCCCTTCCCCTGCTTCAGTACTGTATAAACTCTTACGAGGCTCTGTTGCAACCAAGTTGGATCACACTGTAACTTTTACAAGTTTTGTTCACTGCCACATTTTACACATACACACAAATCACTTATGGTCTTAAAATTTGATTGTAGGCAATTGTTTTCTGTATCCAGGTAGAATCACAGGTAGACACTCGATGAGCTGTTTTTGAGAATGGAATAACAACGAAACATAGGAAAATGATCTGCTTCTTTTCAGACTATTATTTTTTACTTTGAAATTTTCTGTTTCATTTTTATTGATCTTGTCAAATGTTAATTATTTTATCTTATTGTTAAAAATAAATGTTGGCACCTCCCTTAAGCCAGCAACCAGTGCAGCCACAGTACCCAAGTGCCGACTCTGGCTATATGTACGTAAGACAAAAAAACTAAGCATATAACAAAACATCAACAAAAATCTTCTAGTAAAAATGATGTACAAGTACAAACAGACTGGTAGAATATATAATGTTGCCATTTGTTGTTAACATCAAATAAAATAAAACCTGGTTAAATATGAGCTGGAACAAAAAACAAGAACAGTACCAGAGAACTCGTAGAGTCAACACAAAAATGTCCAATATATCAGTTATGCCATTTTAGGACGTGAACAAGCCTATAATTTTCAATGATAACATTCATACGTAGTTAATCAAATGTTCGGGGGGGGGAGGGGAGAACGGCATATGCCAACAGTTGCAATAATACATTTGTAGTTTCATACGATCCCCACTGAGCAGTATATTTCTGACAACTTACAATAATCAATTATGAGAGTTTAGTCTTATCGGTGTATCCCTCTCAGGCTTAGATAAGTTTGGAGTAATTTCTTCTTCTTCTTCGTTCATCCTGAAAAGGACGTTTTGGTTGCGTTATGTCTGTTTACAGCGAAGCTGCAATATTTGCGCTTTTCGGCCGGCACATCCGACTTCAGCATGGCATTTTTGGGACCGGGTTAGCCTTCCCTCTTTGATCCCTACTCACTCAGCCAGACTGCAGTGATGCAGCCTGTTTCCAGGACCACCACTTGGAGGTGGAGTAGGCTCTTGGTCAGCTCTGGTTCGCTGACCCTGACGCAAGCAGTCTAGCTATGGGTCGCTAACTACATTCCTCACTGTTGACGCGTCTTAGGTCCCGAGTAATTTTAATAATACTATTTATCTACGCTGGCACTTTATATATGTACTATTTATTTATCTACACTGGCACATTATATATGTACTATTTATTTATCTACACTGGCACATTATATATGTACTATTTATTTATCTACACTGGCACATTATATATGTACTATTTATTTATCTACACTGGCACATTATATATGTACTATTTATTTATCTACACTGGCACATTATATACATATACTATTTATTTATCTGTGCTGACACATTATTACTTTATGATGGTCACTTTTATATCTGTATCTCCATGTTGTCTCAGATCACTCATGTCGGTATACAGTTTTAAGATGGTCACTCTCATGACTTGACTTGACTTTGATCCACTGTCACTAAGCGTCAGCTCTTGGTGACCTTGATGCCATTATATGGTACTGCGCAGTTCGTATAAGCTGTTCTGAGCTGCCATACAGTGTATTGTCTATGGATGGGTTGTGTGGTAGCAGCTGTCTCAGTCCCTGAAGTGCAGGGCACTGTAGTAGGTGGTGTTGTACTGTCTCCAACGGGTTTGGGCAGTGTCTACATTTTGCTATATTCTGTGAACATATTCTGTTTCTGTGGCCATTTAGTGTAGAGTGACCTGTTCTTAATCTGAAAATTTTGGTTTGGTATCTTCGTTCGATATTGTTCATAGCATCTTCCTTATTTGGGGCTGTTTGGTGTATGAAGAGTCTTCTTCCTGTTTTAGCCTGTGCCCACGTGTTCAGCCAAACTTCTTTACAGTTGTTTTTGACTATTTGTTTAATTGTTAACATATTCAATGGTTGGTCAATCAGTGGCATTTTTGCTCCCTTCTTTGCCAGTCTATCAGCAACTTCATTCAATGTGATGTTTATGTGGCCAGGTATCCATTGCATGTATATTTCTGTTCCATACAAGTTCATAATTTTGTGGCATGTTTCTTGGATCTTCTGGATAGTATTGATTGAGTTGGTTTTCCAGTTTCCTATTGCCAAGAGGGCAGCCTGCGAGTCTGAGAATACTACAACATCATTTGGTTCCATTTCGTCTGACTCAAAGAGTTCAAAAATTCTAGTTAGGGTTTTCTGGATGGCGACTACTTCGGCTTTGTAGTTTGTGCACCAGGTACCACAGGAGCCTGCAATTTTGATGGGTTCTTCTGTGCTGGGTGGGATGATTATGGCCCCATATCCAGCATTTATGACTGCTTTGAAAGCTGATCCATCTGTGAAGGCATGGATAATGTCTTCATCATACTGGCAGATGGTTTCCATGGCAAGTGTTTTCAGCAGTGTAGGTATGAGGCTTTTATTTGCGGGTTGCAGAAGGTTTGTATGTTTTATTGGTCTTTTTAGCTCTATGTGAGGTGGTAGGTCAGGTACAGCTTGAGTAGGCAGTCTAGTCTCTGGTATGTAGTGCTTCCCTGAAAGCTCTTGGTACCCTCTAGTGAAAGAGGTCTTTTTAATTCAGTACCAGTACTTGGAGTTGTGGTCACTGATAACATTTTTGCAGGGGTCATCCTTGTCAGCTCGCAAGAACCTTTCTGCCGTGATGATAACTGATTCCTCTCTCCTTAGTTCTAGGGGTTCCACATTGGCGGAAATTTCGCATGTGCTGGTCGGAGTAGTTCGCAAGCCTCCACAGATGAATCTGAGTGCCTGGTTTTGTATGCGATCTAGTTTCAATCTAAGTGTTGGGCTAGCAGTGGCTTGCAGGGGTAGAGAGTAATCCATAACTGAGCGCATGTATCCCAAGTACAGTTGTCGTAGGGTGCTCTGATTGGCTCCCCAATCAGTGCTTGCCAATCCCTTTACGAGGTTTAGCCTTCTAGAGGCCTTTGCAATTAGGGACTCAACATGTGTTTTGTATGTGAGTCTGGTATCTAGCTGTATACCTAGATAAGTCGGATTGTTCTCTTTAGCTAGCTTTGTATCATCAAGTTTTAAATCCAGTTCTTTCTTTACTGTTTTGTTACTGAGTGTGAATATAGTGTAGACTGTCTTACTTGTGTTGATCACCATTTTCCAGAAGCTGCAGTAGGTTGTTAGAGCAGCCAGTGTTCGGTTTAGTTTCTTTTGCAGTTGCAAAAGGGACTTCCCTTCTACCCAAAAGACCAGGTCATCAGCAAACAGGGCGCTGGGTAATTTAAGGTAGTCTGCCAGATCGTTTATGTATATGAGGAAGAGGGTGCAGCTTAGGGCCGAGCCTTGTGGGAGGCCTTCTTGGATGGTTCTTTTCCCTGATGTTGTTCCGTTGAACGTTGTGAAGATGGTTCTATTTGTGAGGAAATCTTTTATCCAACAAAACATTCTTCCTTCTATGCCCATCTTCTGCATCTTGAAATATAGACCATCTCTCCATACTCGGTCGTATGCCTGCTTGAGGTCTACGAAAACTGCAGCCACATGATTTTTATCCTGGAAAGCATTGGCAATATGTTGCACCAATCGGATTACCTGGTCAACAGTCTGTCTTCCTCTTCTAAATCCTGCTTGGTTAGGATGGAGGGCTTTCCCTTTCTCTAACCACCAGTAGAGGCGTGCATTTATCATACGTTCTGCAATTTTCCCAATGCATGAAGTCAGGGAGATGGGTCGGTAGCTACTGACTTCGCTTGGTGGTTTATCTTTTTTGATAATTGGGATAATGTTAGCCGTTTTCCATCATATAGGTACAGTGCTACTTCTCCGCGTCTTGTTTATGAATTCCAGGATCGTCAGCAAGCCTGTTTCCCCAAGTTTGACTATCATGTCGTTGGTAACCTGGTCTGGCCCTGGTGCTTTTTTGAGTTTGGTCTTTAAGAGACTGGATTGCAGTTCAGCTAGCGTAAATTCTTGATCAAAGATATTGTCCACAGCCTTGTGTGCTTTTAGCTTGCGTTTTGTAAGTGTCTTGATGGCTTTATCTAGATTGGCTCTTTTATATGTTTTATTGACTTCAGCAAAGAATCGATTTAGGGCTCGTGCTTTTTCTCTGTTGTAGGTAGCTGTGTTACTGTTTGGAAGTTTTATAGGGATTGGGTTTCTCTTCTGGGATGTCCCTGCCATGTTGTCGATGAGTTTCCATGCTTTCTTCCCTTCTTTATTGAGGTCGAGGTTTTCGCATTTTTCTTTCCAGGTTTCCATTTTGGCTTTTCTGCTCGCTAGCTTAACCTGTGCAGTGAGTCTGTTGTATGTGGTTTTGTTTTTCACGGATAGCAGTGAGTCTGTTGTATGTTTGGCTGCCTGCAGTATAGCTTTGAGATCTGTTTTCGAGCATAGTGAGGAGCTGGTCTGATATTTTGTAGTGTGTTCCCAGTTTGCTCGAGCATAGTTCAATTATCGTCTGTTTTTGGTTTTCGTTTTAGTTTTACCCTGTGGGATGGTGGTGAGGATGGGTAGGTGGTCGCTTCCTATTTCTCCAATACCCTCCATTTATACTTCGACCTCTGCCTGTACATCATTCCTTAAAAAGGTTAGGATTCCTCGACAACTATTACAGCAATGACATTTGTACATTGTGTAGCCTGGGAAATTGATGGATTTGTCCTTAAGTACAGTTTCTTGAATCAGTGCAATGTGAACTTTCTGGTCCTTCAGTAGTTTCTTTAATTCTAACGATTTAGTTCTTATTCCATCTACATTTAACTGTAGAATGTTGATATACTCCTCGGTAGCACACTTTTTGCCAGGAGCAGCCGAGTGGTGACCTGCTTGGTGCGGACCTTTTGCGAGGCGACGTCCAAGCTCGTATATCTTAGGTTGTATTAGTGTCATGGCATCATGAGTAGTGGGGGGTTGTGATGACTTTCTTTCATCCCGGTAGTTATCCTCTTTTTCCATGCGGGGTGTGCAAGGCATGGTGGGCACTGTACCATCATCGGTGGGGAAGTATTATTTTCCCTTGCTGTCCTGTTCGCCTGATGTTTGTCCTACCGCCCAGGGGTAGACAGCCTCAATACCATGTTGCACCACCTCAGTGGGGTTCACCGTTGTGCAGTCCCCGCCACCAAATGACCGCTGTTTTCTGGAAACATCCATAATTTGTCAGCTATTTAGTCAGCACTAGCGCTTCTAGTTGGTCAAAAGGATCGTACGGCGTGCACCCTGGTGCCTTCACTATGAGATGCTGTGGGTGGTTTGTAGCTGTGCTAGTCCAAGTTGGAGGCCAGTCACAGGTAAAGCAGGCTTTGCAAGGGCGCTCAACATAGTTTGGCCAGTCGGTCGAAACTGTTACATTATATATGTACTATTTATTTATTTATGTATCTCCGCAGGCACATTATATACGTACTATTTATTTATTTATGTATCTCCGCTGGCACATTATATACATACTATTTATTTATCTACGCTGGCACATTGTATACATATACTATTTATTTATCTGTGCTGACACATTATTAGTTTTATGATGGTCACTTTTATATCTGTATCTCCATGTTGTCTCAGATCACTCATGTCGGTATACAGTTTTATGATGGTCACTCTCATATCTGTATCTCTATGTTTTCTCAGATCACTCATGTCAGTATTCAGTTTTATGATGGTCACTCTCATGTCTGTATCTCCATGTCTGTCTGTATCTCCATGTCTGTATCTCCATGTCTGTGGCAATTGTCAGCTTTCTTCGTTCACTCTCCTTCAACTCTTCCAACAGAGTCTAGGCCTTCAACAAAATCTTGCCAAGTTTTCCTGTCCTGTGTCATCAGCTCTAGTATAGATACACAAATTAAAATATTTGATGTCTTCCTCGTGTGTTTTTGGTATCTCTCATTCTCCCTCACCCTGTGGATTCCAGAACAATGACTACCTAGTAATGCTATCAACAAGTTTCCTCAATGTGTGCCCTATCTATCACCAACGTCTTCTCATCTCATGTTCCACTGGGACTTTTCTGGTTCTTGTCATCATTTCCACAGTGATGATCTTGCCATACCATTTCAGTCCTTCTATTCTACGCAAGCACCCATTTATGAAAGTCTGTAACCTCTTAGTCAAAGTCCATCGGTTATAGACAGGGGAACAAACTTTAGACAGGGGAGACCATAATAACTGTACTCATTATCTTTCTTTGTTAAATCAATGACAAGAAACAGGTGACAGTGACCAGCAAAAGGTCAATAACTGTTTAACCTTGAGTGACAAAACAAACATTGCTTAACTTTTTTCTGAAGCATCTGGTACATGTAGGTCACTTAAAAAATAATCCTTCTCCAGTTAGTCAATGTTCACACGATGATCTTTGTGCCAGGTCAAGTATTCACTGAGCAATGTCCAAAGTTTTACATAAATCTAGCATAACACACATTATTTCTAGCTGCCTATAAGTTGCACGAAAATCATTTGTGCAACCAGTACTGACTCATCCAGTATTCCCACAACCATTACTGACTCATCCAGTATTCACACAAAATGTACTGACTCATCCAGTATTCACACAACCAGCACTGACTCATCCAGTATTTATACAACCAGTACTGACTCATCCATGTATTCACACAACCAGTTCTGACTCATCCAATATTCACACAACTAGTACTAACTCATCCAGTATTCACACAACCAGTACTGACTCATCCAGTATTCACACAACCAGTACTGACCCATCCATGTATTCACACAACCAGTTCTGACTCATCCATGTATTCACACAACCAGTTCTGACTCATCCAATATTCACACAACTAGTACTGATTCATCCAATATTGACACAACCATTACTGACTCGTTCAATATTCACACAACCATTACTGAATCATCCACTATTCACACAACCAGTACTGGCTCATCCAGTATTCACACAAAGTACTGATTCATCCAGTGATAACACAACCAGTAATGACATCCTGTACTCATACAACCATTACTGACTCATCCAATACTCACACAACCAGTACTGACTCATCCAGTACTCACATAACCAGCACTGACTCATCCAGTACTCCCACAACCAGTAATGACACATCTAGTACTGGTACATCTAGTACTGACACAACCAATACTGGCACATCTCGCACTCTCACAACCAGTACTGACAATCTAGTACTCACACAACCAGTACTGACTCATCTAGTACTCACATAACCAGTGCTTACACAACCAGTACTGACTCATTCAATATTCACACAACCAGTACTGACTCATTCAATATTCACACAACCAATACTGACTCATCCAGTATTCATACAACCAGTATTGACTTATCCAGTGTTCACACAACCAGTACTTGCTCATCTAGTGTTCACACAACCAGTACTGACCCATCCAGTACTCACAAAAACAGTATGACTCGTCCAGTATTCACACAACCAGTACTGACACACCTAGTAATCCCACCACCAGTACTGACAAATCCAGTACTCATACAACCAGTACTGACATAATTAATCCTGACACAATCAGTACTGACACAATCAATAGTGACACAATCTGTCCTCACACATTCAGTACTGACACAATCAGTCCTCACACATTCAGTACTGACACAATTAGTCCTCACACATTCAGTACTGACACAACCAGTCATCACACAATCAGTACTGACACAATCAGTCTTCACACATTCAGTACTACTGACACAATCCATCCTCACACATTCAGTACTGATACAATCAGTCCTGACACATTCAGTACTGACACAATCAGTCCTGACACAATCAGTCCTGACATATTCAGTACTCACGCAATCAGTCCTGACACATTCAGTACTGACACAATCAGTCCTGACACATTCAGTACTGACACAATCAGTCCTGACACATTCAGTACTGACACAATCAGTCCTGACACAATCAGTCCTGACATATTCAGTACTCATGCAATCAGTCCTGACACATTCAGTACTGACACAATCAGTACTGACACATTCAGTACTCACCCAATCAGTCTTTACACATTCAATACTGACACAATCAGCCCTCACACAATCAGTACTGACATAATCGGTCCTCACACATTCAGTACTGGCACAATCAGTCCTGACACATTCAGTCCTGACACAATCAGTCCTCACACAATCAGTATTGACACAATCAGTCCTCACACATTCAGTACTGATACAATCAGTCCACACACATTCAGTACTGACACATCTAGTACCCACACAATAAATCCTGAAACAGTCAGTCCTGACACAACCAGTACTTTGAGTTATGAAGAACTGATCATTAAACACAACATACTCAATAATTGTACAAATACTAAAATCCAGCGAGCTGGTCTAATGAAGGCCAAACACAATTTTGATAAGCTAAGAACAAATCTAGCCCAAGCTAATGCTATCTATAAGAGTCTATGCTAGAACCAGAATATTTGCTAGCTCTTCTCCTCCTGCTGGACACACCACTGCTGACACTCGTCTCTGACAGATCATGTCCTTCTTCTATCATGTCCTTGCTACTAAGATTTAATGGCTCTGGAAGAGACTGGTCATTTACTGACCACCTGCGTTCCAGGTTTCGTGACGATGCAGCGGCTCTCATCCCAGCTGGTGGCCAGGTATCCATTGGGCTTGCCATAAAATGTTTATCTTCGCTGCTGTCAGAGAAACTTGTGCCTGCCCTTTTAACTGCCAGGTCAAGTGGATGGCTGACACCATCTCCTTCCCTGCTTGAATCTAATGCTGTTGTTGTTGCTGCTGACATTTGTGGTAAGCTGATGTTGTTGAGGTCAGAATGAGCCAATTCCATCATGTATGGCTCAGATGATGATGATGATGAATCTATGTTTGACCTTGACTCCCTGACTGTGCTAGGAAAGGAAAAGCTGCGCTCCAAGCTGACCCTGACCCCTCGGATACCCCCCGCTGATGATGGCTCTGCAATTTGAGAGAACTGCTTCCTGTGCTTCATAAGTTTGTGTTTGTAGTGGATGACTTCCTCGTCATCCAGCATGCCAGCCGTTGAGCTCGATGCTGCCGAAGATGATTCCAAGCTTTGAGTGGAGCTCCTACGCATTGGTAGTCTTGACATAATGGAAGGTGGTGGTGGTGGAGGAGATTCAAACTTGGGACTAGCCAGAGGAATGCAGTAATTGACCTTTGGGCTCTTCAAGTTGAAGATGCTGGAGTTGGCCGCAGATGAGGAAGAGTCATCACAGGTAGCTAGACCACTTGGTACAAATGTATGTTTGACCTCAATCAGTTGACCACTAATTCCTACCATCAGTGGTGAGGTCGGGCAACTAGAGGAGGCATATGTTTCTTGTTTGATGACGACTGAAGGACTCTGTGACCGAGAGTGAGATGATGAACTGTCCCCAGTGCAGATATAAAGATCTGACACTCCGTGAACTTTGGCCTCTTTTCCTGCGACTGAAGGAAAACCTAACAAATCCAAGACTCGTTGTGACATGCCAACTGCGGCAGTCTGGGTAGCATGGTAGTCAGAGCATTGTTTCATGTGCTGCCTCAAGGTCAGGACTATACTGTCTCGCTGATCTGTCAGGTCTCCCAGAATGTTTACCAACTCAGAATTCTGCGACTGAAGTTTGCGAATCTCCTGTCAGAATGAAACAAGTAACAATATCATTTAACTGGGAACATCTCCATATCATATTGACAGTATCTCAGTATTATTGCAACATCTCTATATTACATCAACACATTTAATATTATTTCTAAAATTATATCCAGAGAATCCCCATCTTGTATCAGCATCAACACAATCAATATTATATCTACAGCTTTATCTCCAGCATCTCAATCTTGTATCAGATCAACATTCTTTTTCTTTGATCCTTAGCCGCCGACCGTCAAAGCAGTCACTGGCCATCACGCCTAGTGGCGTCTTGTAGGGCAACAACAAATTGATTCCACTTTGCTTGATCGGTGGCCATCCTTCGTACAGTGCCCCAACTCTGGTTCATTCTTTGCATCTCAGCCTCCACAGTCCTCCGCCAGGTTGTTTTTGGTCGGCCTCTCTTTCGTTTTCCTTCAGGGGTCCAAAGCATAGCTGTTCTTGTGATGGCATCGGGGTCTCTTCTGAGGACATGGCCAACCCAGCTCCAGCGTCTGCCAGCTATGATGGAGTGCATGTCCTCTTGCTTGCTCCGAGTAAGCAGATCTTGGTTGATGATGGTATTCGGCCAAAAGATTCGGTGAATTTTTCTTAGGCATGTTGTGTGAAAAGAGGACAATTTCAACATTTCCTTCTCTGTAACTCTCCAGCATTCCGCACCATAGAGAAGCACAGAAAGCACACAGCTCTGATATAATCTTAATTTTGTGCTTGTGCTGTATTGAGAGGACTTCCAGATGTTGTTTAGGCTAAAAAAGGCTGTTCTTGCTTTATTCATTCTGATGTTGATGTCTTTGCCTGCCCCGCCGTCTGGTGTTACTATGCATCCTAGGTATGTGAAGATGTCTGTCTGTACCAGTTGCTGATTCCTTACTGATATGGGCTCAGGGTTGCTCACATTGAGCGTCATGACCTCTGACTTCTTTAAATTGATGTTCAAGCCCACCTGCTGGCTATATTTATTAAGTCTATCCATTTTTTCCTGGATGTATTGATGTGAATGTGCTAGTAGTGCAATGTCATCTGCGTATTCCAGATCTTCCAATGTAGAAAATGTAGTCCATCTTATTCCTCTTGGACTGCCCTCTGTTGTCTGGCGCATCACCCAGTCTATGACTGTTAAAAATAGAGTGGTTGATAAGGGGCATCCCTGTCGTACTCCTGTCTTCACCTCAAAGGTTAGGTTGCTGTGCCCAACACTACACATAAAGTTGGCATAGAGGCTTTTTATGATTGACACTATGCAGCTTGGAATTCCATAAGCCCTCAGTATTTTCCATAAACTGTCCCTATGTATGCTGTCAAAAGCCTTTTCAAAATCAACGAAATTAATGTACAGCAGTCTTTGCCATTTTGAGCACTGCTCTATAATGTTCCTGAGAGTGAATATATGATCTACACATCTTCTGTTCTTTCTAAATCCTGCTTGTTCTTTCCTCAGTTTGTGGTCTACTGCTTTTGAAATTCTCTGTATAATTATCCTGCCTAGTATTTTGCTGGGAACTGAGAGAAGAGTGATTCCTCTCCAATTATTGCAGTCCGCAAGATCTCCCTTCTTGGGCAATTTGACAATTATTCCTTTGTTCCACTCTGATGGTGTTGTCCCTGTTTTCCAGACTTGTGCAAATAGTGGTTCTAATAGTTCTGCTGCTAGATCAGGGTCTGTCTTAAATAGCTCTGCATTTAAGTTATCATGGCCAGGAGCTTTTCCGTTCTTTAACCCTTTGATTGCTGTGATGATTTCTTCTTTTTTTTTGGAATGTCTGTATTTACATCTAGATCGTTTTCAGCCTCAGGAATATTCAATTGTGTCTCTGGTGGTTCCTTGTTCAGAGTTTCTCTGAAGTGCTCTGCCCATCTTGTTTCCTGTCCCTCTGCTTTCATGATGAGATTTCCTTGCTTATCTCTTACTAATGTAATATTGTTTGCACCTCGTTTTCCGCTGATGAATTTAGTTATTTTGTATATTGTGCTTTGTTCATTTCTCAGTGCTGCCTCTTCTGCATGTCTTGCAAGATCGTCTAGGAAATTCTTTTTGTTGGCTTGGGTTTGGCATTTAACTTCCTTGTCCAGCTGACTGTACTGTTCGCTATATAGTTGCTTTAACCTGGGGGACTTCGCTTCTGTTTTCTTTCTTTTCATTTCCTTTCTCAGTGTTATGGTGTTTAATGTTTCTGGTGTTATCCAGTCTTGATTCTTCCTTTCCTGGAATCCCAAGCATGATTTGCTGCTTTCCTTATATATTGTTGAAAGTGTGTTGAATTTCTGGTCTATATCATCAGTCAATGTCTTTTCCTGACATTTGGCAAATTGATATCGTTTCTTTATGTCAGCCGCAAAAGCTTTTCTGGTAAGGGGGTCCTTCAATTTGCTGATGTCAAACCTTTTCTGTGTAGTTACAGTTGGTCCAGCCCTTCTTAGTTTCACTTTCAGTTTTGCTACTACTAAATGGTGATCATTTCCCACGTCTGCACCTCTTCTTACCTTCACATCTTGTATTGCATGTCTCCATCTACCATTAATCATGATGTGGTCTATCTGGTTTCTGTCCCGACCATTTGGTGATTCCCATGTTAATTTGTGAATTTCTTTATGTGGGAAAAGTGTTCCTCCAATGACCAGGTTGTTAATACTACAGAAACTTATTAATTTATCCCCATTTTTGTTTGCTGTTCCGCTGCCTGCCGCTTTTCCCCATTGCTCTTTCATTATATGTATTGTGTGTACCAATTTTGTCCTGGAATGTCACAATTTGTTCAGCTGTTGTGGTATTTTATACTGTAATGTCTCAGTTTGTTCATCTATTGTGGTATTTTGTCCTGGAATGTCACAATTTGTTCAGCTGTTGTGGTATTCTGTCCTGGAATGTCACAATGTGTTCAGCTGTTGTGGTACTTTGTCCTGGAATGTCACAATTTGTTCAGCTGTTGTGGTATTCTGTCCTGGAATGTCTCAGTTTGTTCATCTATTGTGGTATTTTGTCCTGGAATGTCAGAATTTGTTCAGCTGTTGTGGTATTTTATCCTGGAATGTCTCAGTTTGTTCATCTATTGTGGTATTTTGTCCTGGAATATCTCAGTTTGTTCATCTTTTGTGGCATTTTTTTCCTGGAATATCACAATTTCTTCATCTTTTGTGGTATTTAATTCTTTATTTGGGGTGCAAAAAAACTTTGTGTTGCTTGTGCATAAATTCTGGGGTTAGATCATTAAGCAAAACCCTGAAATACTTCAGGCGGCACACCATGGAAACCGGCAATCTCTTGAGTTCTCATTTTGCCTGGTCAGCTCTCAGGGATCAATTAGTCACACTAGAGTGGCTCAACACTATGATTCCCATTATGTTGCAACCTGTTAAGAGAATGTAAGGGGACTGAGCATACAGCATTCCACACTAAGCTTGGGGGAATTACATGAGTCCCAGATTTAACCCGGCTTTTACCTGGTTGACTTTATGCATTAGGATCCCACACTGGTGGGGCAATAGCTGAGGGGAGCTGGGATTTGGCTTTGTGTAGGATGTGACAATTCCTTAGGAGAATTTTGAGTTTGGGGGAAGTTTGAGGTATTTGGTTTGATATCTAACTGACTTGATTTGTCATAAGTAATATGTTTTATAGAAACCACACCAGACCTTCACTATCCCTGCCATATCCCCACTAATCACTTTATAATGAAGAGATGTTTGTGTCTGTGTACCAAGAAATCCTCATAGACTAAACATGTAAGAAGTGAGGCCACACAAGATTCTTTCCTCAACAACAAACATTTATTGACATTAAATTTTCTAGCAGAAAATGACTTCTCCAGAATGCATAAGCAAAGTAAATGAAACAGTTTTATAACAGATCAATAGATTGAAATACCCTAGACACATTAAGAACATTGGATGGAAGATGCATCTCAGAAGTAAAGAGTAGAATAGCCCAGGTAAAAACCCAGTTTTCCATCAAATAAAAAGTGTTTTATGCAACAATTTCTTGTCAATGGGAGAATGAAAACAGGTTTTTCTGTGTTATATAGAACCAATACTGGCATACCGAAGTGAGGCAGGGTCAATTAGTAGACACACAGGGAAATTGCTGGAGGCCACAGAGATGTAGTTTTTCAGACAAAAATGATAAGTGTGTACCAAAGTACGAGAATATCAAGAAGAAGACAGTGCTGAAAGTTCGTTCGTTAATCAACATTACAGGGAAGTGATCCACTGTCTTTGGGCATGTTATGAGATAACAGAAAACTGACATGTGTTAGGACACCCAGTAAAGATTGAAGGAAACAGAGAGAGATAGAAGAGACTGGACAGTTTGACATAGTAGGATGGACAGACATTGACAATGGAACTGATAAACAGCAAGTGTATACAGGCAGGAAGTTGTGGACAGACATGATCACCTAGCCCAGCTGGCATGGTATTGGAAGTAAGAAGGGTGGTCACAACATTTCTACAGCCCCCTTCCAAGTCACATGCATTTATACAGGAAGATAAGTCTTGACGAATACAGCTGTCACAAACAAGGAGATTGTGCACTGCTGGAAGATGCTGAAGATACACTGATATCTTCTATTAGTAGATACAAGATTGAGACTGACAGATATAACTGTAGATATAATATTTGTTGTGTTGATCTGATACAAGATTGGGATTGACAGATATAACTGTAGATATAATATTTGTTGTGTTGATCTGATACAAGATTCGGATTGACAGATATAACTGTAGATATAGTATTTGTTGTGTTGATCTGATACAAGATTGATATAACTGTAGATATAATATTTGTTGTGTTGATGTGATACAACATTGAGATGTTCGAGATAAAGCTGTAGATAATGCTGCAGATTGATTGTGTTTATCTGAGACTAGATGGGGATTTGCAGATATAACTATACATATAATATTGACTGTGTTGATTTTAGACAATTGGGATTCGTTGATATAAATCTAGATATAATATTGATTATTTTGATCTGCTGCCATCACCGGTGTCAATACCTTGTCAAGGTATGGCGGCTTGCGTACCCTGATTACCCCCAGAGCTATGCCAGCGGGAGTTTTATTCCTGGAAGGTTCTACCAAGCTGGACAGGTTTGTGCGGGCAGGGGTCAGACTAAAGCAGACACCCTGGTCCTCCAGGTTGGGGGTTTTAGCATAGGCCTGACACCCCTGTCTATGTAAAAAAAAATTGAAGTTACGGAAACAACAACGAATAAACAAACTTTGCTGCGGGACGGACATCCGGAGTCTGAGGCTCGTATGGCTGTCAGTGGTGAAAGCTGAAAGGAAGCCACTGACATGAGAACGGACGTCCTGACCGCAAAACATGATACAAGAATAGGATTTTGGAATGTCAGGACAATGAATGAGACGAGTAAACTAAAACAGGTCACGGCAGAAATGAGAAACTATAGGTAACACATTCTAGGGATAAGCGAGAGCAGATGGACAGGGGCAGGAAAAGTTAAAACAGCAACAGGAGAAACAGTACTTTACTCTGGAAGAGAGGATGGACAGCACAATGAAGGTGTAGCCATTATTCTACAGAAAGGAATAGAAAGGACATTACTGGAATGGAAACCCATCAACAACAGAATAATAAGATTAAGATTGAGAGGTACGAGACCAATACTACAATAATACAATGCTACGCACCAACGAATGACAGCGATGAAGAGGTCAAGGATGAATTCTATCAACAACTGCAGAAAGAAATGGAAGACACACCTAGATATGATCTTATTATAGTAATGGGAGACCTCAATGCGAAAGCTGGTACACACAATACATATAATGAAAGAGTAATGGGGAAATGCGGCAGCGGAACAGCAAACGAAAATGGGGATAAATTAATAAGTTTCTGCAGTATTAACAACCTGGTCATTGGAGGAACACTTTTCCCACATAAAGAAATTCACAAATTAACATGGGAATCACCAAATGGTCGGGACAGAAACCAGATAGACCACATCATGATTAACGGTAGATGGAGACATGCATTACAAGATGTGAAGATAAGAAGAGGTGCAGATGTGGGAAATGATCACCATTTAGTAGTAGCAAAACTGAAAGTGAAACTAAGAAGGGCTGGACCAACTGTAACTACACAGAAAAGGTTTGACATCAGCAAATTGAAGGACCCCCTTACCAGAAAAGCTTTTGCGGCTGACATAAAGAAACGATATCAATTTGCCAAAAGTCAGGAAAAGACATTGACTGATGATATAGACCAGAAATTCAACACCATTTCAACAATATATAAGGAAAGCAGCAAATCATGCTTGGGATTCCAGGAAAGGAAGAAGCAAGACTGGATAACACCAGAAACATTAAACACCATAACACTGAGAAAGGAAATAAAAAGAAAGAAAACAGAAGCGAAGTCCCCCAGGGTAAAGCCACTATATAGCGAACAGTACAGTCAGCTGGACAAGGAAGTTAAACGCCAAATCCAGCCAACAAAAGGAATTTCCTAGACGATCTTGCAAGACATGCAGAAGAGGCAGCACTGAGAAATGAACAAAGCACAGTATACAAAATAACTAAGTTCATCAGCGGAAAATGAGGTGCAAACAATATTACATTAGTAAGAGATAAGCAAGGAAATCTCATCACGACAGCAGAAGGACAGGAAACAAGATGGGCAGAGCGCTTCAGAGAAACTCTGAACAAGGAACCACCAGAGACACAACTGAATGTTCCTGAGGCTGAAAACGATCTAGATGTAAATACAGACATTCCATGAAAAGAAGAAATCATCACAGCAATCAAAGGGTTTAGGAATGGAAAAGCTCCTGGCCATGATAACTTAAATGCAGAGCTATTTAAGACAGACCTTGATCTAGCAGCAGAACTATTAGAACCACTATTTGCACAAGTCTGGAAAACAGGGACAACACCATCAGAGTGGAACAAAGGAATAATTGTCAAATTGCCCAAGAAGGGAGATCTTGCGGACTGCAATAATTGGAGAGGAATCACTCTTCTCTCAGTTCCCAGCAAAATACTAGGCAGGATAATTATACAGAGAATTTCAAAAGCAGTAGACCACAAACTGAGGAAAGAACAAGCAGGATTTAGAAAGAACAGAAGATGTGTAGATCATATATTCACTCTCAGGAACATTATAGAGCAGTGCTCAGAATGGCAAAGACTGCTGTACATTAATTTCGTTGATTTTGAAAAGGCTTTTGACAGCATACATAGGGACAGTTTATGGAAAATACTGAGGGCTTATGGAATTCCAAGCTGCATAGTGTCAATCATAAAAAGCCTCTATGCCAACTTTATGTGTAGTGTTGGGCACAGCAACCTAACCTTTGAGGTGAAGACAGGAGTACGACAGGGATGCCTCTTATCAACCACTCTATTTTTAACAGTCATAGACTGGGTGATGCGCCAGACAACAGAGGGCAGTCCAAGAGGAATAAGATGGACTACATTTTCTACATTGGAAGATCTGGAATACGCAGATGACATTGCACTACTAGCACATTCACATCAACACATCCAGGAAAAAATGGATAGACTTAATAAATATAGCCAGCAGGTGGGCTTGAACATCAATTTAAAGAAGTCAGAGGTCATGACGCTCAATGTGAGCAACCCTGAGCCCATATCAGTAAGGAATCAGCAACTGGTACAGACAGACACCTTCACATACCTAGGATGCATAGTAACACCAGACGGCGGGGCAGGCAAAGACATCAACATCAGAATGAATAAAGCAAGAACAGCCTTTTTTAGCCTAAACAACATCTGGAAGTCCTCTCAATACAGCACAAGCACAAAATTAAGATTATATCAGAGCTGTGTGCTTTCTGTGCTTCTCTATGGTGCGGAATGCTGGAGAGTTACAGAGAAGGAAATGTTGAAATTGTCCTCTTTTCACACAACATGCCTAAGGAAAATTCACCGAATCTTTTGGCCGAATACCATCACCAACCAAGATCTGCTTACTCGGAGCAAGCAAGAGGACATGCACACCATCATAGCTGGCAGACGCTGGAGCTGGGTTGGCCATGTCCTCAGAAGAGACCCCGATGCCATCACAAGAACAGCTATGCTTTGGACCCCTGAAGGAAAACGAAAGAGAGGCCGACCAAAAACAACCTGGCAGAGGACTGTGGAGGCTGAGATGCAAAGAATGAACCAGAGTTGGGGCACTGTACGAAGGATGGCCACCGATCGAGCAAAGTGGAATCAATTTGTTGTTGCCCTACAAGACGCCACTAGGCGTGATGGCCAGTGACTGCTTTGACGGTCGGTGGCTAAGGATCAAAGAAGAAGAAGGACAAAATACCACAACAGCTGAACAAATTGTGACATTCCAGGACAAAATACCACAATAGATGAACAAACTGAGACATTACAGGATAAAATACCACAACAGCTGAACAAATTGTGACATTCCAGGACAAAATACCACAGCAGCTGAACAAACTGTGACATTCCAGGACAAAATACCACAACAGCTGAGCAAATTGTGACATTCCAGGACAGAATACCACAATAGATGAACAAACTGAGACATTACAGGATAAAATACCACAACAGCTGAACAAATTGTGACATTCCAGGTCAAAATACCACAACAGCTGAACAAATTGTGATATTCCAGGACAAAATACCACAACAGCTGAACAAATTGTGATATTCTAGGATAAAATACAACAACAGCTGAACAAACTGTGATATTGCAGGACAAACACCCACACAGCTGAAAAAACTGCTATATTCTAGGACAAACTCCCAGCTCAACAAACTGTGATATTCCAGGACAAACATCCAGCACAGCTGAACAAACTGGAAATGATAAGTCTGTAGTTCAACAGGGTTTAGTAATACAGCACTATCAAAAGAATCTGAACAACTTTTCATTTTGACATGTAACTTACCTGCTTATCAAAGAGAAATATTTTAAATGATCATTCTTGAGAAAATGACCCACTAGAGGACAATGGGAAGAAATAAAAAGCTCATAATAGTAAGTAAGCAATATACAAAACCTGTCTATTTTACCTCAACCAACATATCCTTGCGTTTCTGTCCCTTCTCTCGAGATCTGCGCGCTGCTAAACGGTTGAGCTCACGTCTTCGAGCTCGCTTGATCAACTCTTCCGAAGTTAGCTGCTACCACAGATAGACATGAAAACACATAGGGTACCTTGTTGTCTGGGACAATTGCCATGTTCATTCTACAGTTTTAAAACCACATTCTCTGACTTTGACCAGTACTTCTCAAACAACATTTTCTGATTTAGACCAGTACTTCTCAAAAAACGTTCTCTGATTTTAACCAGTATTTCTCAACCATTCCCTGACTTATACCAGTACTTCTCAGACCATTCTCTGACTTAGACTAGTACTTCTCAAACAGAATACTCTGACTGAGACTAGTACTCAAACAACAGTTTCTGACTTAAACCTGTACTTTTCAAACCATTATCTGACTTAGACCAGCATTTCTCAAACCATTCTCTGACTAAGACCAGTAACTCTCAAACAATGTTCTCAGATTCTGACCAAAACATGTACAGCTGTACCAGATCTTAAACTATGATTCATGATTTAGAAACAATTTCAGGTAAAAGTTAAATTATATCCAATGATTTTGACCAAGTTAACATTGCAATTCTCAAACTATGATCAATGACTTGTCTGACATTCTCAGTCCTCACAAATATTTAAACTGCCCCTTTTCGTTGGTTTGGCATAACATTTAAAAGATAAAGAGACCCAAATTTCAAACACTATGCTCCAATCACCTCAGCTCTGACTGGACCTTATACACATCCAACTATGTACTTTTTGTTTTCATTTCTCACCTAAAAAAATATTGCTTTAAAAAACAAAAACAAGACAAAGTATACTAAATTTTTTTTAAATCATACTTCATACACTCATCCAAGGATCTAGATGTCTCCTGCATGAGTGTTTTTCACTAAAAAAATTAAAGAAAATAAAAAGTACGCCAGATCTGAAACAATATACTGTATTCACCTCATCTCTGACCGGTTTCTTAAACTCCACCTGTAACTCTGCCTTGCCCTCCGCCTTCCGCCGTGACTGTATAATCCACTTAAGATCTTGCTTGATCAGGTTGCTAGCACTTCCAGAGTTAAAGGTTGCCAATGTTGCAACCACTAGTTTCTCATCCTGTAGATGACAGGTTTAGGACACCATCGTTAAATAGATTATGAATGTCCTGACAAATATGAGTTTAGGCAACCGAATAAATATCATATAGGAGGAGATTACATGCTGAAACTGGGACAGTCATTTCTCATTCTGTAGATGACAGGTTCAGGATACCATCGTTAAATAGATTATGAATGTCCTGACAAATATCAGTATAGGCAGCCAAATAAATATCATATAGGAGGAGATTACATGCTGGAATAGAGACATATAGGAGATTACATGCTGGAATAGAGACATATAGGAGATTACATGCTGGAATAGAGACAGGAGATTACATGCTGGAACAGAGACAGGAGATTACATGCTGGAACAGAGACAGGAGATTACATGCTGGAATAGAGACAGATTACATGCTAGAACAGAGACAGGAGATTACAAGCTGGAACAGAGACAGGAGTTTACAAGCTGGAATAGAGTCATTTCTCATTCTGCCCCACAAGGGTGGAGCATGGAGCATGTAACAGTTGCTGATGGCCTTGAAGAAAGCCTGCACTAAAGCATTCATGTGCTCGTACACTTGTGGTTTCTATAGTAACTTGTTTGATATGATGAGTGTGCCAGCTCATGCACAATCTCATATTAGAACACTCATGCACAATCTCATATTAGAACACTCATGCACAATCTCATATTAAAACATGCATGCACAATCTCATATTAGAACACCCATGCACAATCTCATATTAGAACACTCATGCACAATCTCATATTAGAACACTCATGCACAATCTCATATTAGAACACTCATGCACAATCTCATATTAGAACACTCATGCACACTCATGTGGCACAATCTCTTTTAGAACACTCATGCACAATCTCATATTAGAACAAACTCATGGGGGGTGAGGGGGCCCCAATGCATATTAGAACACTCATGCACAATCTCATATTAGAACACTCATGCACAATCTCATATTAGAACACTCATGCACAATCTCATATTAGAACACTCATGCACAATCTCATTTTAGAACACTCATGCACAATCTCATATTAGAACACTCATGCACAATCTCATATTAGAACACTCATGCACAATCTCATTTTAGAACACTCATGCACAATCTCATATTAGAACACTCATGCACAATCTCATATTAGAACACTCATGCACAATCTCATATTAGAACACTCATGCACAATCTCATATTAGAACACTCATGCACAATCTCATATTAGAACACTCATGCACAATCTCATATTAGAACACTCATGCACAATCTCATATTAGAACACTCATGCACAATCTCATTTTAGAACACTCATGCACAATCTCATTTTAGAACACTCATGCACAATCTCATATTAGAACACTCATGCACAATCTCATTTTAGAACACTCATGCACAATCTCATATTAGAACACTCATGCACAATCTCATATTAGAACACTCAGTCTCATGCACAATCTCATATTAGAAGACATGAGTGCTTTAATGCAGGCAGCTGGAGTGGTGGCTCTGTGCTCCACAGCAAGCGACAAAGGAACGATGATAATGATGGTTTATCAAGATGTAAATATCTGTCTCACGCTGTTCAAGACATTTAGTCATTTCTGTCTTTTTTACTTCACTTTACTTTTATACCTGTCATTATTAATTAGTATATTTCCAAGTTATGAGAAACGTTTCTCTCATAGCTGCCGTTATTGTAAATCCAAGATATGAGAAACTTTACATTCACACTATTACCACAACAACTATGCATTTATTTATCATTAGTTTAACTTTATATTTCTAACTATCATAGTTTTTCCTTCAACTCCCCCCCCCCCCCCCCCCCCACACACACACACACAAAAGGAAACTGCCTATATGCACAATTTATTCTGTCCATTTATTCTCTTAATTCTCATAATTTTTGTGCGATTTCAGCTGCCCATATTATGTTATCTCCATGCTGAAGGTTGTTAATTATTCTTTGCTGATGTTCAGTCTTAAAACTTGTTATCTTTCCCTTGTATGTGTTAAAACTTGTTATCTTTCCCTTGTAGGTGTTAAAACTTGTTATCTTTCCCTTGTAGGTGTTAAAACTTGTTATCTTTCCCTTGTAGGTGTTAAAACTTGTTATCTTTCCCTTGTAGGTGTTAAAACTTGTTATCTTTCCCTTGTAGGTGTTAAAACTTGTTATCTTTCCCTTGTAGGTGTTAAAACTTGTTATCTTTCCCTTGTAGGTGTTAAAACTTGTTATCTTTCCCTTGTAGGTGTTAAAACTTGTTATCTTTCCCTTGTAGGTGTTAAAACTTGTTATCTTTCCCTTGTAGGTGTTAAAACAAGAAAGAGAACTGCAGGTTTTTGTATCTCATTTTCTTATTTATATGAATAAATTATCAAAACTACAATGTGAGTGAGAGATGACAGTTCAATCCTACTACAATGTGAATGAGAGATGACAGTTCAATCCTACTACAATGTGAGTGAGAGATGACAGTTCAATCCTACTACAATGTGAGTGAGAGATGACAGTTCAATCCTACTACAATGTGAGTGAGAGATGACAGTTCAATCCTACTACAATGTGAGTGAGAGATGACAGTTCAATCCTACTACAATGTGAGTTCAATCCTACTACAATGTGAGTGAGAGATGACAGTTCAATCCTACTACAATGTGAGTGAGAGATGACAGTTCAATCCTACTACAATGTGAGTGAGAGATGACAGTTCAATCCTACTACAATGTGAGTGAGAGATGACAGTTCAATCCTACTACAATCGTTAAAGATAAAAACTAAGCATCAATATTCAATGACAGCAGAAGAACTTCTCAACCCAGCAGGCACTCACAGAAACTCTATATACAGCTCAAGATATGAGGAACAGCAAGAACCTGAAATACTGTTTCATAACATCAAAACAGTTATAAAGAACAGTCAACAAAGACAGAAACTAGAAAGATCAGTAGATCGTTCGGCCTACTTAGCACACGTCAACAACATCAGGCTTAAACAAGTTACAGCGTTCCCAAAGAACTAGGAAACATTTTCACAGAAAATGCAATACTTGACAAAGAAATGGAAACAAGATGTAAAAACCCCAGTGCAGTGACTTATCAACTGTCGCTATTACTCAAACATCCAAATATCAGTAAGAAAATTGAATGGCAACTTATAAATTGTATATTCTTACCAACTTTTTACTAGCAGTGTAAAACATGGTCATTAACCAAAGCACAAGAGAGGAACATCATATCTTGTGATAGAGATGCTTAAAAAAAAAAAAAAAAGATATAATATTACCAGAAGAGATAAAATAAAATATGACAACATCAGATAAACTGTAGCAACTGCATCCTCCATTAAATATATAGGGAGACAGAAAATGAAGTGGTTTGGCCACCTCATGAGAATGGAGCCCGATCAATTACCATTATGCGCCTACAACAATATAAGATCTGGTTTGAGAGAATCTGGAAGATCAAGAGGCAGAAGGATAAACAATATCACAGACATCTTAAAACATGGGCTCTCAGCAGCCATAGTGACACACGTGGCACATAGACACAATCTTCAGCTCCCTACTACGCTTCACAGAAAAAATGGACTGGAGAAATAAGGATTAATAAACTGCAGTGAGTAAGCCTTGTCAAGCCTGATCGGTGTTACTTCATCCCAATATATCAGCACATCTTTTCTGTGGTGAGTAAGCCTTATCAAATCTGATCATTGATGACTGTTCCCAGTTTACATAATCAACATAATCTTTTGCTTTAAAGACCATCACTGCTACACACAAACATCAACTACTTGTATTTCTATGGAAAACAAATAAATAAACAAAACGTGCAGACTTAGGTAAGACATTTTGTTATACTGCATACAAAGACGGCTCCAACTGCAGAAGGTAAAATTCTTATCCATAATGTCTCAGCCCAACTGCAGAAGGTAAAATTCTTATCCATAATTGTCTCAGCCCAACTGCAGAAGGTAAAATTCTTATCCATAATGTCTCAGCCCAACTGCAGAAGGTAAAATTCTTATCCATAATTGTCTCAGCCCAACTGCAGAAGGTAAAATTCTTATCCATAATGTCTCAGCCCAACTGCAGAAGGTAAAATTCTTATCCATAACTGTCTCAGCCCAACTGCAGAAGGTAAAATTCTTTTCCATGTCTCAGCCCAACTGCAGAAGTAAAATTCTTATCCATAATGTCTCAGCCCAACTGCAGAAGGTAAAATTCTTATCCATAATTGCCTCAGCCCAACTGCAGAAGGTAAAATTCTTATCCATAATGTCTCAGCCCAAATGCAGAAGGTAAAATTCTTATCCATAATGTCTCAGTCCAACTGCAGAAGGTAAAATTCAGCCCAACTGCAGAAGGTAAAATTCTTATCCATAATTGTCTCAGCCTAACTGCAGAAGGTAAAATTCTTATCCATTTCTCAGACCAACTGCAGAAGTAAAATTCTTATCCATTATGTCTCAGCCCAAATGCAGAAGGTAAAATTCAGCATTTGGGGCTGAGAGCTATTGGATAAGAATTTTTACATATGCAGTTGGTATGAGAAATGGATAATGAACTTTTTCTTCTGAGTTAGGCTGAGACAATTATGGATAAGAATTTTACCTTCTGCAGTTGGGCTGAATTTTACCTTCTGCAGTTGGACTGAGTCTTTATGGATAAGCTATTTCACCTTGCTGCCCATATTGGGCTGCAGCTCATTATGGAGTAGAATTGTTTATCCTGCTTCGCTGCAGTTAGGGCTGAGGGGCAAATTATGGATAAAAGAATTTTTACCTTCTGCAGTTGGGTCTGGAGACACCTTTCTGGATTTAGAAATTTACTTCTGAAGTTGGGCTTGAGACATGGAAAAGAATTTTATCTCATTTCTGCAGTTGGGCTGAGACAGTTATGGAGTAAGAAATTTTACATTCATGCAGTTGGAGGCTGGAGACATTTATGGATAAGAAATTTACCTTCTGCAGTTTGGGCTGAGACATTTATGTGGATCTGATATCTGTTACATTCTCTGCTAGTTTGGGCTGAGGGACATTTTGGATAAGATTTTTTACCCTTCTGCTGTTGGGCTGGGTGAGACTAATTATGGTTTAAGGAAATTTTTTCTCTTCTATGCAAGTTCGGAGCCGTCTATTGTAGGCAGTAGATAACAAAATGTCTTACCTTAAGTCTGCACGTTGTGTTTATTCGTATTTTGTTTTCCATAGAGAAATACAAGTAGTTGATGTTTTGTGAGTAAGACAGTGATGGTCTTTATCAGCATAAGGATTACTGTTGATTATGTATAACTGGGGAACAGTCATCATTGATCAGGAGTCTTTGGATAAGGCTTACTCACCACACGTGAAATGATGTGTGTATGATATAATATTGGGAGATGATGTAACACACGAATCCAGGCTTCGACATGGCATACTAACTGCACAGCCTTTATTTAATCACTTATTTCTCCAGTCCATTTTTTCTGTGAATGCGTTAGTACGGGATGCTGAAGAATTGCTGTATTTGTGCCCACAAGTGTGTCACTAAGGCTGCTGAGTAGCCCATGTATTAATAGATGTCTGTGATATTGTTTATCTTATCTGCCTCTTGATTTCCAGATTTCTCAAACCAGATTCTTATATTGTTGATATATATACCACCCATTATATATACCCCCCCACCACCCCTTCTCCCCCCCCCCCGCCTAAAAACAATAAATATATATATTTCCACCCCCCTTTACCCCCCCCCCACTTGTAGGCGCATAATGGTAAGTGATCGGGCATCACATTCTCATCGAGGTGGCCATAACTCATACTTCATTTTCTGTCTCCACCTATTTATGTTAATGGAGGATGCTGGTGTGACAGGTTTTATCTGCATGTGTTGTTCATATTTTATCTTTGCATCTCTTATGGTTACATATTATATCTTTTTTTTTTTTTTCTTAAGATCTCTATCGCAAAGATATGATGTTCGTCTCTCTTTGTGCTTTGCTTAAATGACCATGTTTTATCACTGCTCAGTAAAAAAGTTGGTAAGAATATATCTCAATTTATAAGTTTGCCATTCAATTTTCTTACTGATATTTGGATGTTTTAGAGTAATAGTCGACAGTCTGATAAGTCACTTGCACTGGGGTTTTTACATCTTGATTTCCCATTTCTTTGTCAAGAGTATTGACATTTTCTGTGAAAATGTTTTCCTAGTTCTTTGGAATACGCTGTAACTTGTTTAAGCCTGTGTTGTTGACGCTGTGATAAGTAGGCACGAACGGATCTACCTGATCTTTCTAGTAGTTTCTGTCTTTGTTGACATGTTCTTTAGTAAATGTTTTGATTTGTTATGAAAACAGTATTTCAGGTTCTTGCTGTTCCTCATATCTTGAGCTTGTATATAGAGTTTCTGTGAGTGCCTGCTGGGTTTGAGAAGTTCTTCTGCTGTCATTGAATATTGATGCCTTAGTTTTTATCTCTTTAACGATTTGTAGTTAGGACATTGTACTTGTCATCTCTCAACTCCACATGTACATTGAGTCATCTCTCTACATCATTTGTAGTGGAGTTGAACTGTCATCTATCCTCACTCTCACATTGTTAGTAGGATTGAACTGGGTCATCTCTTCTACTCACACATTGTAGTAGGATTGAAACTGTCATCTCTCCCGCTCACATTGTAGTAGGATTCGAACCTGTCATCTTCATTCACGATTGTAGTAGGATTGAACTGTCATTCTCTCACTCAACATTGTAAGTTTTGATAATTTATTCTATATAAATAAGGAAAATGAGATACAAAAACCCTGCAGTTCTCTTTCTGTTTTAACACTACAAGGGAAAGATAACAAAGTTTAACCCCTACAAGGGAAAGATAACACGTTTTAACACCTACAAGGGAAAGATAACAAGTTTTAACACCTACAAGGGAAAGATAACAAGTTTTAACACCTACAAGGGAAAATGAATAACAAGTTTTAACACTACAGGGGGAAAGATAAACAAGTTTTAACACCTACAAGGGAGTAAGATAACAAGTTTTAACACCTACAAGGGAAAGATAATACAAGTTTTAAAGATACATTCTCAAACATAAAGGGAAAGATAACAAGTTTTAAGGACTGAAACATCAGCAAAGGAATAATTAACAACCTTCCCGCATGGAGGATAACATAATATGGGCAGCTGAAAATCGCACACAAAAAAATTATGAGAATTAAGAGAATAAAAAATGGACAGAATAAATTGTGCATATAGGAAGTTTCCTTTTGGTATGTCCTATGCTGGTGTAGTGTGTGTGGGCGGTGGTGGGGGGGGGGGAGTTGAAGGAATAAATACTATGATAGTTAGAAATAATATAAGTTAAAACTAATGATAAATAAATGCATAGTTGTTGTTGTGGTAACTAGTGTGAAATGTAAAAGTTTCTCATATCTTGGATTTACCAATATACGGCAGCTATGAGAGAAACGTTTCTCATAACTTGGAAATATACTAATTAATAATGACAGGTATAAAAGTTAAAGTGAAAGTTATAAAAAGACAGAAATGAACTAAATGTACTTGAAACAGCGTGAGACAGATATTTACATCTTGATAAATCCATCATTATTATCATCGTTCCTTTGTCGCTTGCTGTGGAGCACCAGAGACACCACTCCAGCTGCCTGCATTAAAGCACTCATGTTTCTAATATGAGATTGTGCATGAGGACTGAGTGTTCTAAATATGAGATTGTGCATGAGTGTTCTAATATGAGATTGTGCATGAGTGTTCTAATATGAGATTGTGCATGAGTGTTCTAATATGAGATTGTGCATGAGTGTTCTAATATGAGATTGTGCATGAGTGTTCTAATATGAGATTGTGCATGAGTGTTCTAATATGAGATTGTGCATGAGTGTTTTAATATGAGATTGTGCATGAGTGTGCTAATATGAGAATGTGCAGGGGTGTTCTAATATGAGATTGTGGACTTTTGAGTGTTCATAATATGAGATTGTGCATGGGTGCTTCTTCTAGATGTGCATATGGAGACTTGTGCTATGCATGTTGAGTGTTATATGAGATTGTGCCATGGAGTGTTCTAATATGAGATTGTGCAATGAGTGTTCTAAAATGAGATTGTGCATGAGTGTTGTCTTATAATGAGATTGTTGCATGAGCATGGGCACCAATCATATCAAACAAGTTACTATAGAAACCACAAGTGTACGAGCACATGAATGCTTTAGTGCAGGCTTTCTTCAAGGCCATCAGCAACTGTTACATGCTCCATGCTCCACCCTTGTGGGGCAGAATGAGAAATGACTCTATTCCAGCTTGTAAACTCCTGTCTCTGTTCCAGCTTGTAATCTCCTGTCTCTATTCCAGCATGTAATCTCCTGTCTCTGTTCCAGCATGTAATCTCCTGTCTCTGTTCCAGCATGTAATCTCCTGTCTCTATTCCAGCATGTAATCTCCCTCTATATGTCTCTATTCCAGGATGTAGTCTCTTATTTGTCTCTATTCCAGCATGTAATCTCCTATATGTCTCTATTCCAGCATGTAATCTCCTATATGTCTCTATTCCAGCATGTAATCTCCTCCTATATGATATTTATTTGGCTGCCTATACTGATATTTGTCAGGACATTCATAATCTATTTAACGATGGTATCCTGAACCTGTCATCTACAGAATGAGAAATGACTGTCCCAGTTTCAGCATGTAATCTCCTCCTATATGATATTTATTCGGTTGCCTAAACTCATATTTGTCAGGACATTCATAATCTATTTAACGATGGTGTCCTAAACCTGTCATCTACAGGATGAGAAACTAGTGGTTGCAACAATTGGAACCTTTAACTCTGGAAGTGCTAGCAACCTGATCAAGCAAGATTCTTAAGTGGATTGATACAAGAAACACGGCGGAAGGGCGTGGTAGGGAGGGCAAGGCAGAGTTAGGTGGAGTTAAGAAACCGGTCCAGAGATGAGGTGAATACAGTATATTGTTTCTGATACTGGCAGATACTTTTTATTTTCTTCATTTAATTTATTTTTTTGTGAAAAACACTCATTGAAGGAGACTTCTTGGATCCTTGGATGAGTGTATGGAAAGTATGACTTTAAAAAAATTTTTAGTACTACATTTGTCTATGTTTTGTTTTTTTTAAGAAGCATATATTTTTTTCGGTGTGAAATGGAAAATATATATATAGGACATAGTTGGATGTGTACTAAGGTCCAGTCAGAGCTGAGGTTGATTGGAGGCATAGTGTTTGAAATTTGGTTCCTATTATATCTTTTAAATGTCATATTGCCAAACCAACAGAAATGGGGCAGTTAGTTTAAATATTTGTGAGGACTGAGAATGTCAGGGACCAAGTTCATTGATCATAGTTCGAGAAATTGCCATTTGTTAACTTGGTCAAAATCAATTTGGATTCATAATTTTAACTCCTTACACTGGAAAGTGTTTCTAAATCATGAAATCAGATGTTTAAGATCTGGATAACTGACTGTACATGTTTTGGTTCAGAATCTCAGAGAACATTGTATTGAGGCAGTTACTTGGTCTCTTAGTCAGAGAAATGGTTTGCAGAAAGATGCTGGATCATAAAGTCAGAACAAATGAGTATTGAAAAGTATTGGTTTAAGTCAGAACAAACTTGTTGTTTGAGCTACTCATAGTTCTCAGTCAGAGTATTCTGTTGTTGAGATGTACTTAGTCTAAGTAAGAGAATGGTCTGAGAAGTACTGGTAATATGTCAGGGGGAATGGTTGAGGAAAAAATAGGAGTTAAAATCAGGAAGAGAACGTTTAATTTATGAGTATAGTACTAGGGGTCTTAATTCAGAAAACTGCTTTGTTTGAGAAGTACATGGTTCAAAAAGTCAGTCGAATTAATGTGGTTTCTAAAACTGGTAAGATAATGTACCATGGCAATTTGTCCTCAGGTACAAACAAGGTACAGTATGTGTTTTTCCATGGTCTATCTGTACGGTAAGCAAGCTAACATTCGGAAAGAGTTGATCAAAGCCACCTACCTGTGCTCGAAGGACCGTTTCAGAGACTCAACAGCAGTCCAGTTTTGAGCAGCCGAGAAGATCTACGAGGACGGAGAAGGGACAGAAACGCAAGGAATATGTTGTGTTGAGTGTAACATAGGCTGGTTTAGTATATTGCTTTACTTAACTATTATGAGCCCTTTTATTTTATTCCTCCATTGTTCCTCTAGTGGGTCATTTTCTCAAGAATTGATCATTTAAAATATATTTCTCTTTGATAAGCAGGTAAGTTACATGTCAAAATGAAAAGTTGTTCAGATTCTTTTGATAGTGGCTGTATTACTAAACCCTGTTTGGGTTGAACTACAGACTATCATTTCCAGTTTGTTCAGCTGTGCTGGGATGTGTTGTCCTGGAATATCCAACAGTTTGTTGTTGAGCTGGGGAGTTTGTCCTAGAAATATTAGCAGTTTTTTCAGCTTGTGTGGGTTAGTTTGTCCTGCAATATCACAGTTTGTTTCAGCTGTTGTTGTATTTTATCCTAGAATATCACAATTTGTTTTCAGGCTGTTGTGGTATTTTGTCCTGGAATATCACAATTTTGTTTCAGCTGTTGTGGTATTTTGTTTTATTATTAAAATAATTTTTTTTTTTTTTTATTTTTATCCCCCCCCCCCCCCCCCCCCCCCCCCCCCCCCCCCCCCCCCCACCCCCCCACCTGGAAATGTCACAATTTGTTCAGGTGGGGGGCTGTTGTGGTATTTTATCCTGTAATGTCTCAGTTTGTTCATTCTATTGTGCGTATTCTGTCCTGGAATGTCACAATTTTGCTCAGCTGTTGTGGTATTTTGTCTGGAAATGTCACAGTTGTTCAGCTGCTGTGGTATTTTTGTCCTGGAATGTCACAATGTGTTCAGCTGTTGTGGTATTTTATCCTGTAATGACTCAGTTTGTTCATCTATTGTGGTATTTTGTCCTGGAATGTTCCACAATGTGTTTCAGACTGTTGTGGTATGTTGTCCTTCTTCTTCTTTGATCCATAACCATCAAAGCAGTCACTGGCCATCACGCCTAGTGGCGTCTTGTAGGGCAGCAACAAATTGATTCCACTTTGCTCGGTCGGCGGCCATCCTTCGTACAGTGGCCCAACTCTGGTTCATTCTTTGTATCTCAGCCTCCACAGTCCTCCGCCAAGTTGTTTTTGGTCGGCCTCTCTTTCGTTTTCCTTCAGGGGTCCAAAGCATAGCTGTTCTTGTGATGGCATCGGGGTCTCTTCTGAGGACAAGACCAACCCAGCTCCAGCGTCTGCCAGCTATGATGGTGTGCATGTCCTCTTGCTTGCTACGAGTAAGCAGATTTTGGTTGGTGATGGTATTCGGCCAAAAGATTCGGTGAATTTTTCTTAGGCATGTTGTGTGAAAAGAGGACAATTTTGACATTTCCTTCTCTGTGACTCTCCAGCATTCCGCACCATAGAGAAGCACAGAAAGCACACAGCTCTGGTATAATCTTAATTTTGTGCTTGTGCTGTATTGGGAGGACTTCCAGATGTTATTTAGGCTAAAGAAGGCTGTTCTTGCCTTATTCATTCTGATGTTGATGTCTTTGCCTGCCCCGCCGTCTGGTGTTACTATGCATCCTAGGTATGTGAAGGTGTCTGTCTGTACCAGTTGCTGATTCCTTACTGATATGGGCTCAGGGTTGCTCACATTGAGCGTCATGACCTCTGACTTCTTTAAATTGATGTTCAAGCCCACCTGCTGGCTAAACTTATTAAGTCTATCCGTTTTTTCCTGGATGTGTTGATGTGAATGTGCTAGTAGTGCAATGTCATCTGCATATTCCAGATCTTCCAATGTAGAAAATGTAGTCCATCTTATTCCTCTTGGACTGCCCTCTGTTGTCTGGCGCATCACCCAGTCTATGACTGTTAAAAATAGAGTGGTTGATAAGGGGCATCCCTGTCGTACTCCTGTCTTCACCTCAAAGGTTAGGTTGCTCTGCCCAACACTACACGTAAAGTTGGCATAGAGGCTTTTTATGATTGACACTATGCAGCTTGGAATTCCATAAGCCCTCAGTATTTTCCATAAACTGTCCCTATGTATGCTGTCAAAAGCCTTTTCAAAATCAACGAAATTAATGTAAAGCTGTCTTTGCCATTCTGAGCACTGCTCTTTTTTACTTCTGTTCTTTCTAAATCCTGCTTGTTCTTTCCTCAGTTTGTGGTCTACTGCTTTTGAAATTCTCTGTATAATTATCCTGCCTAGTATTTTGCTGGGAACTGAGAGAAGAGTGATTCCTCTCCAATTATTGCAGTCTGAAAGATCTCCCTTCTTGGGCAATTTGACAATTATTCCTTTGTTCCACTCTGATGGTGTGTGTCCCCGTTTTCCAGACTTGTGCAAATAGTGGTTCTAATAGTTCTGCTGCTAGCTCAGGGTCTGTCTTAAATAGCTCTGCATTTAAGTTATCATGGCCAGGAGCTTTTCCGTTCTTTAACCCTTTGATTGCTGTGATGATTTCTTCTTTTCGTGGAATGTCTGTATTTACATCTAGATCGTTTTCAGCCTCAGGAACATTCAATTGTGTCTCTGGTGGTTCCTTGTTCAGAGTTTCTCTGAAGTGCTCTGCCCATCTTGTTTCCTGTCCCTCTGCTGTCGTGATGAGATTTCCTTGCTTATCTCTTACTAATGTAATATTGTTTGCACCTCGTTTTCCGCTGATGAATTTAGTTATTTTGTATACTGTGCTTTGTTTATTTCTCAGTGCTGCCTCTTCTGCCTGTTTTGCAAGATCGTCTAGGAAATTCCTTTTGTTGGCTCGGGTTTGGCGTTTAACTTCCTTGTCCAGCTGACTGTACTGTACGCTTTATAGTTGCTTTAACCTGGGGGACTTCGCTTCTGTTTTCTTTCTTTTCATTTCCTTTCTCAGTGTTATGGTGTTTAATGTTTCTGGTGTTATCCAGTCTTGCTTCTTCCTTTCCTGGAATCCCAAGCATGATTTGCTGCTTTCCTTATATATTGTTGAAATGGTGTTTGAAATTTTGGTCTATATCATCAGTCAATGTTCTTTTCCTGATTTTGGCAAATTGATATCGTTTCATTATGTCGGCCGCAAAAAGCTTTTTGGTAAGGGGGTCCTTCAATTTGCTGATGTCAAACCTTTTTGTGTAGTTACAGTTTGGTCCAGCCCTTCTTAGTTTCACTTTCAGTTTTGCTACTACTAAATGGTGATCGATTTTCCTAGACATCTGCACCCTCTTCTTACACTCTTACATCCTTGTAATGCATGTCTCATCTACGTTTAACATGATGTGGTCTATCTGGTTTCTGTTCCCGACCATTTGGTGATTCCCATGTTAACTTGTGAATTTTCCTTTTGTGGGGAAAAAACATGTTCCTCCAATGACCAGGTTAAGTTATTAATGCTACTGAAAATGCTTATTAAGGTTATCCCATTATCTCGTTTGATGTTTCCGCTGCCGCATTTCCCCATTGTTCTTTCATTATATGTATTGTGTGTACCAACTTTCGCATTGGGTCTCCCATTACTATAACAAGATCATATCTAGGTGTGTCCTCCATTTCTTTCTGCAGTTGTTGATAGAATTCATCCTTGAGTCTGTCAAGGCGCTCTGCATTCGGAGGTGAATTCAGCAATTGAATTATTGTACCTTTTGGTCTCGTACTTGCGTCGGGAATGGCGTACGGCAGGAGGATTCTGAGGAGGGAAAAAGGAAGGGAACTTGACAGTAGGATATAGGAAATATTACTTTCATAACTAGAATGGATGAGCTTCATATTTAAAAAAAGTGGGAGTCCAGTCTGAGGAGCGATCTTCGGATATTAAAGTTATGTTTCTATTTTATTTTTCTGTGTCTTGCTTTTTTATGCGCTCTTTCTCTTTATGCTCTCGTTTTCCCTAGATTGTTGTTTGGACCTAAAATAGTTTCTATTTCATTCGGCCATTTTCCCGTTTTAGTTATATTGGTAGCATTTTAATAAGTAGATGTCAGTTGTGGGGAAGATCGCATGTGATTCGTTAGTAGGACATGGTTTGCAGACAATATGTTAGCAATTTTTCATCTGTCAGAGTTTCTTGGCTAAGTTTTCGGGAGGGTGTTGGAAACTGACATCCGATACGAGCCTCAGAAATCCGGCAGTGTCCGTTTCCGCAAGGTGTGAAGCGAGTTTATGCAGATGTGGTTTCCAGTTACTAGTTCAATGGTGAGTTTTCATAGGAGAGGGGTGTCAGGCCTATGCTAGATACCCCAGGCCTGGAGGAGGGAGAATGCGCTTGCTTTAGGGTTGCCCCTGCCCCGCACATAACTAGTCGAGCTCTTTGTTGTTTCATATACCGTACCAGGATGTGAAATTGACTTTTCATCACTGAGGACTTAGATTGCAGTGGTTAGGTCAGTGTGTAAAGCAATCAGCTGATAGCGAAGTTGCACTGTTGTTTGACACGGTGATTAGCGAGTTTAGAATCATATATAATCCAATATTATATCTAGAGTTATGTCAACGAATACAATTGTCTATAATGGACAGTACGTCTACATTATTAGTATGTATGGAGTGGTATAGTGTTAAAATGTTATTTAGTTTCATATTTACACAATGAGTCTGCAGAAGTATCTACAGTTGTTTATATCGAAACATGTGGACGTTGTATCACATGGCAGGAACAAGAGGAATTATATCTACAGTTATAATCAATTCTAGTATTAAATCTGAGCTCAACGTGATTAACTATATTACCATGTTAATAAACAGTTTCGATCCGAAATCTTGTAACTAGACTTATAAACTGTCACGGGATTCTCATCTGACTATTGGCGTATAGTATGTCATTCCCAATTCATGTATGATGATTTTTGAATATAATATTTACGGGTACAGTTTTAACAGATAAGTCTCAGTCTCGTTGCTAGTTAATAAGTACAGTTATTCACCGAAGTATATTCAGCATGTTCTAGCAGTGCATTTATATCCTCGTTGTTTGTGAAAGCTGTATTCGTCAAGCAATTATCTAACCAGTATAATTGCATGTGACTTGGAACTGCGCTGAAGAAAATTTTATCTTTAAAAACAGTGGATTACCTTCAAGGTTAACATGTCAGCTGGGCTAGAGCGAGTAGCTAGCCTAGACGAGTCCACAAACTTCCTAAGGCCTATTTAAAAGTATAAATGCTTCGCTGTGTCGTGAGCAGATCCATTATCAATGTCATTCACACTCTTACTTGTCAATTTTCCAGGTTTAGGCTATCTCGTCTACTGTTGCCTTCACATACGACGGATTACTGAAGGTGGTCATTAGTGACATGTCACTGTTCTATTGATCTCCAGGAGACCTGATACCTATACTAGAAACTGGATTACTTGACACTGTAGATCGCAGATTAACTTGTAGCCCAAACTTTCAGCATGTCTACTTCTTGCTATACACCCACATCGAAACCCAAGGTGAAACAGTTCTGTCAGTATAAGTACATTCTATGTAAACTCCTACTATAATTACAGTGTGTATACTAATTGACCCTTGCCTCACTTCGAATATGCCAGTATTAAAGTTCTTAGAACACAGAAAAACTTATAGTCCATCCGATTCACCCATTTACCTTGCCATTGTTGCATTGAAACACTGATAATTGATGGACAATTTGAATCTATACCTGGGCTAGTCTACCTCTAAACTTCTGAGATTACAAAATTCCCCCCAATAATTGCTTAATGTGTCTAGGGTATTTACTAATTATTGATCAATATATATATACCATTTCAATAACTTAGCTTTATAACAGTATGGACCAATTAATTTTCATAACTAGAAAATTTAATCTACTCATAACTCACATAAGACCATCTAAGGTTAAATCCAATTCAACACCCGCTCGTATGGCACATACCACCGTTCACGTACACAAAATGTACCCCCCCAACCCCCCCCCTAAATGATTCCATAACCCCCCCCCCAATAAAATCACCCTAAACCCCCCCCAAAACACCCCTTATCCAAACCATTTCCAAACCAAAATAACTATAATCTCCAACACTAATTCCACAACATCCCACATTCCTATCCCCCACTCCCAAATAGTCCCCCCCATAATTAAATCATTCCCAAAAACCCCTCCCCCCTCCAAATACCAATCCCCCCAACTCCACACAAACCAACCACCCACCCAAACATTCCCCCCCCAAAATATACATCCCCCCCCCCCTCCAACAACCCCCCCCTCATCCCCCAATCACCCCACCCCCCCCCAACCCCCCACCCCCCCCCCATCCCCCCCATACTACAAACCCTCCCACCCCCAACTCACCCCCCCCATCCCCCCCACCCCAAATTCACCCCACCCCCCCCTCCCCCCCCCCACCCCCCCCCCCCCCCAGCCACCCCCCCTCCCCCCCCCCATCCCCCCCCCCCCCC